>WUAM01000066.1:1116655-1148721 GCA_024336885.1 Actenoides hombroni | reverse complement strand
CGGGAGGTGTTTTAATAACATTGATTTTCCAAATGTTAAGCTGATATTTTCTTTTTGAGCATTCTGTCAGTATCACCAGCCAAATAGATAATATGAAGTACCTACAGCAGACAACAAGATGAGATTTTTACTTGTTAACATAAGACCTCCCAACAGGATTGTGAGCCATGACAACCAAGGTTTGCAGTTCAGGCAGTGCCAACCTATGCATTATTCAGAGCTGTAGGTCAAGTGACCTCTGCTAACTACTGACTCCATATTCACTGCAGTCATTTCAAAACCAAGTTAGGAAGGAAAAGTAATTCTGTGTTTGGTGCATAATAGGAGGCAATTTCCATTCTTGCGGTTTGTCACAGCAATTTGAGTGTCTTCAAAGGTGGCAGTTAGAGAAGGAAGGATTTGATATAGAATGGCAGGGAACTATCTGCGTAGGACCATAAGTGGTGACTGAATTCACCCTCATGTTCACAGAAAGGTTTCTCTGCGTCTATGCAATTCCAGGCTGATTTTTGTCCTAACTGATTTAAGACAATGTTACAAATATTCAAGCCTTCCTAGAAAAGTAATTTATTATCTTCTGTTACCTTTTCTTCAAGCAAAGTTTTCCTGCTTTCCAGCCTGTAGCATCTTTTTGTGATTTCAGAAATAGTTCCTTTTTTTATTTGCTGACTTTTTTTACATTAGTGAAGTGCGTGTGTGATGTCAGCGTTAACAGATCGAGTGACATCTTAAGCATTGAGGTATGTGGGTAGGAGACTATGCTGTAGCCTGAGCATTTCCCAGGTAACTGGGTAAGGTGTTGAGGGTCTGGGCATGGGTCTTGGATGGGTTTAGAACCCATGCTGATATTTGGAGGATGTCTGAATATGAATATTGGGTGGGATACACCAATATTCAATGCAAGGAAGGAGAAATCTTGTTAAATTTTGAAATTACTGATGTTATTGTTGCTCTTTAAGGGGTCAAAAGGGCATATAAGAGAGAAAGACCCTTCCACAAAGTGCACTGACGAATCAGATGAGTGTGTGCTTGTGATGACTATGAAATATATGTACATTGTTACTGGAATGTGTTGGGTTTATAGCACAATTTCAGAAGACTAACGAGCAAAGCTATGGCTGTCAGATGATCAATAAAAGATAAGAAAGTTTTTAGGATTAGCATCAGAAAACTGTTAAAGGGCAGCAGGAGAGAAAGAAAAAAGTACAACTTTCATATGAATGTAAAATGGACAAATACACAGAGGAGCTATTGCTCAGCTGTTGCTTTTCTTTCACTTTCTTCATGTTTTCTCTCTGCATCATTTTCCCCCTGCTCTGAACATGCAGCATGAAATGACTTTTCACTTACCTGGCTGCTAAGGCTGGTGGAGCCATCGGTACAATTTCTTGTCATGCCTTGGTGTGGGTGTTGGGTGATTCCACATAAGTGACCATTCCTTGACATAAAGCAATTGTCAAAAAAACATAGAGGAGAGAGGAAAAGAGCATTCTGATTGATTACAAATTCCATCAAATACCTTGTCTGAACCATGCATTGCTTTGAATAAAAATGAAGTAGAGGAAGAAGAAGACCAGCATGGATAAGCAAGTAGCTGCTGCAAAAACTCAAGTGGAAGAAAGAAGTTCACAGTATGTGAAAAAATGGGACTGTTTTCTTAGGAGAATTATAGGAACGTTGTCAGGCTATGTAGGAATGCAACAAGGAAAGCTGAGGCCTTCTTGGAATTAACTCTGCTGAAGGAAGTAAAAGAGAACAAGAAGGGCTTCTTCAAATACATCAGTGGTAAAAGGAAGAATAAGGAAAATGTGGGCCCACTGCTGAATGAGGTAGGAGCTCTGGTGACAGAGCATATACAGAAGGCAGAGCTACTGAATGCTTTCTTTGCTTCAGTCTTCACTAATAAGACCAGCCCTCAGGAATCCCAGGCCCTGGAAGTAAGAGAGAAAGCTTGGAAGGAGGAAGACTCTCCACTGGTTGATGAGGATTGGGTTAGAAATCACTTGGGTAAACTGAACATGCACAAATCCGTGGGACCCAGTGGGATGTACCCACGAGTGCTGAGGGAGCTGGATGATGTTGTTGCTCTATCTCTCTCCATCATTTCTGAAAGATCATGGAGAATGGGAGACATTCCATAGGACTGGAGGAATGCCAGTGTCATTCCAGTCTTTAAAAAGGGCAAGAAGGAAGACCCTGGAAATTACAGACCAGTCATCCCCACCTCCATCCCTGGAGAAGTGATGGAGTAGGTCATTCTAGAGATCATCTCTCAGCACATGGAAGAAAAGAAGTTTATCAAGAGTAGCCAACATGGATTTACTAAAGGGAAGTCATGTCTGACTAATCTGATAGCCTATGATGATGTGACTGAATGGGTAGATGCAGGGAGAGCAGGGGATGTTGTCTATTTTTACTTCAGCAAGGCTTTTGACACTGTCTCCCATAACATCGTCGTAGGTAAGCTCAGGAAAAGGGGATGATGAGATGAGTTAAGACCTGGCTAAACAATAGAACTCAGAGGGTTGTGAACAGTGGCACAGTGTCCAGATGATGACATGTAGCTAGAGGTGTTCCGCAGGGGTCAGTACTGGGTCCAGTCTTATTCAACATCTTCATCAGTGGCCTGGATGAAAGCACAGAGTGTACCCTCAGCAAGTTTGCTTATGGTTCAAAACAGGGAGCAGTGGCTGATACACTGGAAGTCTGTGCTGCCATTCGGTGAGATCTGGACAGACTGGAGAGCTGGGCAAAGGGTAACCAAATGAAGTTCAACAAAGATAAGCGTGGAATTCTACACCTGGAGAAGAATAACACCATGGACAAATACAATTAGGGGTAGACCTGCTGGAAAGCAGCTCCACAGAGGACCTTGGAGTCCTTTTGGACAATTTTTAAGTGGTGCCCTGTCATAGGATGGGAGGTAATTGTCACAAACTGGAACACAGGAATTTCCACCTCAACATGAGGAAAAACTTTACTGTGAGGGTGGTGAAGCACTGGACCAGGCTGCCCAGAGAGGTTGTGGAGTCTCCTTCTCTGGAGAGATTCCCAACCCACTTGGATCTGTTCCTGTGTGGGCTGCCCTGGGTGATCGTGCTCTGGCAGGGGTGTTGGACTTGATGATCTCCAGAGATCCCTTCCAACCTCTACCATTCTATGATTCTATGATCTGGAAAACATTCTAAGATGACATTGAAAGCTGTGACATACACTCAGTGTCACTCTAACACTTGAGGGTATCGCTTATCTCTCCATTTATCAGAGAAACTGAATTGATCTATTGTAAAAAAGGATTAGAAACCCTAACAAATCTGCTAAATAAAGCCTTACAGCTCTTGAAAGCTCATTGTATGTATTTATTCTGAATGTGATCTAGTTGTGATTGTCCACACTAGAGCAGCAGATACGAAGGTATATATTTCTACTCATGAAGAATAATAAATGATTAATGCATCCTGATACCAAGCCAGAAATTTTCAAGTTACATAGATCTTCACTGACTGATATGAACTTAGAATCCAATTTGATGTTCATTGATGTAAATACATTTTAGCACTACTGAAGTCTGTGTTTGCAATGAATGCAATAAATGAAGGGGTTTATTTGAACCACTCTGTTTCTTTGAAGAACTGTAACTACACATACTATGTATCACAGGAAGAAGACATCATCTGAAGCAAAAGATAGTATTTTATTTAGAGTTTGAAAATGGTATTGATATTTCTGGGGGTCTTTTTAAGGATGGAACAGGTAGTGAGGAAGCTGGGGTAGTGTCATGTACTTTCCTCTCTTAATTTTCTAGGGTTTGTTCAAGTATAAATGGCATCGGTCCAAAATTTCTGTCACCTATAGCACTTCCCTGAGAGTGAGTCCTAACAAAGAGAAAAAGCCTTGCTCCTGTCATTGCTGATCCTGTTACCCATGAAGGAAGTACGAGAACACAGGTGTTTAAGGGCAGAATTTCTAAGGAAAATTTAGAACTCTACTAAGTTTATCAGATGATATTACTATTTAATCCACAAAAAGCAGCCACAAAATGCTGATCAGCACTGAAAGTGATTGTCTGTAGCATTCAATTTTCAGAGCAGTCCCTGGAACAGGTCTGGCTGAAGTCTCCAAGGACTGTCCTCAACTATGATCAGGCTTGGAGCAAACAACACTGGGACCAGTGTTTCCAGTGGCTGTTTAGCTGTGGCCATGCTGTTCTGGAGAGTTAGACACATATTTAGCCTGGTCGCAAATAATTCTGTAGCACTTGGCTTTAAGTGAGGAGAACACCCATAGACATATTTAATTTACAAGTCTAAATTTAGCTGAAGTGTTTCAGTATGGCTCTGTGTAAAATGCACTATTGCCCACTCTGGTTTAACAACATGAATGAACTCTGGTATCAGGGGAAATGTTCCTTCTTAAATAAGAGGAAGGGATCATCCGGTTAAATATTAAACAAACAATAACGTGAAACAGCTCCCTTCTGTCTGTGAAAATGGAGTACTGATAATGTGGGTTCCAGACCTCTATAAAGCTATAACTCATTGTTGGCTTCAGTTTGTGAACAAATGGCAATTTTAGCATTAGGCAGCCAAATATTGAAGATGCTTCAGTGTACCTCTGGGAGATGCTATACTTATGGGAAGTCAAATATAAAATAAACATAAGGTAAACCCAACTAAACCCCCAGGAAGTAAAGTTACAGTTTTGCTGCAAAAATCAGGCAGACTACTATGGCACTAGCCAAATATTTCCTGTGATACTGGTTTGATAAGGATACTCAAATTCTGTGAAATTACACGCAGGCAAAGAGCAAGGACAGTCCTCTTCAAGTAGACCAAAGCGGTCAAGGAAGTTTACTGACCTGTCACTCAGTAGCTCCTAGTTGAATGTGAACAAATTTTCCTGAAGCTGCTGTTGTTTTAGAGGTGTTCTCCAAGGCTCAACCAGCACACTCTGGAGGTAATGGTACGATGCACATAATTCCAATGGATCTCTTGGATGCGTTTATGAACTACGAGGTTTTCTTCTTTGTTTTGTTTTAACTAAGGTTGAGAATTATGTGCAGGAGAAAGATATTATGAATACTGACTGGTGTGAGGAAAAAATGTCTTTTGTATTTACTGTTCATGTAGTTCCCACTGTGATACTGATGATAAGGGAAGTAAAATAATCCACAGAAAATTTATAACTTAGTAAGTGCCCTTATAGATTTTCCTGACACAGGTTTGTTTAGAGAAAAGTTTTGTTCCTTGTTTTCATTTCCCCAGCTGAGACCAATATGAATTCAGAATTAACAAGTATTTAAAACCTAATATCCTCAAATAATGTCTCATATTTTCATATATCCTGCCAAGGATTAAATGGGTTATTGCACAGTGATTAAAAAATTCTACTTACTGTGAAGTAGCCATAATATTATGCATATAAGTATCTAGTTTCCTTTATGCTAAACATAATAATATTATACGGGAGTATGTTACATTATTAAATCTGTACTAGAGAACTATCACAGGATTAATACTGTTCATACATGACAATATCATCATATCTCATCCCCACCATAGGTTGGAATGTGGAGATTATTTTCTTTCACTACCTGTTGAATAAGACCACATTTTACATTTCTCAAACAGCTATTGACCTGCCCACCAGACTGTTCTAAGCAGAATAAACTTAAACTTGTTGCTAGAAAGGTTTTCTTCTATTTTGTGGTTTAACAACACACCAGTAGTACTGAGTAGTCTTAAATGTATAGATATGTAAAGAGAGAAGCTCAACAGTCACTGAAAGGGCGTCAAGTGCCCTACCTGAGATATTTAAAACTTTCAGCTTTGGCAGTCACTAGCTATGCATCACGGTTCCTCACTGTCCTTGGGGAAAGAATCACAAGAAAGAAGGCTTAACAAAAACTTCGAGAGGCTATGTAGGTGGGAATTCAGCAATTTAAGGGTAGTAAATACTACCAAGGAGGTTGTTTTCAAACTGTCTTCACTTATGTTTCATTGTCCTTTTCCTAACTTAGTTATCCCCGTCTGCAGATTAATGGAGATTAGATAATTGCAGATTAATTAATTACCCTGGCTGCCCATTACTCTTGTCATATTCACATAAGAACAGATTTTTTGAGCTTAGCACATATTTGATGACTTTTCACATATCTTCCTCTAGGTCTTCCCTTGCCTCAGCTATTTCAACTCTTTCAATCTTTCCTTGTAGGTTGTGTTTTCTAGATGTCTAATTATTTTTTTTTATTACGTATTATTCTTTTTTATATTTCATTAAAAATGTGAACACATTTTCATTATAGAAGATTATTTCTATTCTACTGTCACTTTCTTCAGGGAGAAGAGATGGAGTAATTCTTCACCTGCTCTGTTCACTTACATTACTATTATCTTATTTTACTTGTTTCATTATTTTAGATTTATTCTGTTATAACTGCTTCTGATTCTTTTCTAACCTCTGCTGTCTTTAGCAGCCATCCGTGGATGACTGGGTCGCTTTCGAAGTTTCCTTTTCTATTAAAGAAATCTGAGTAGTAAGCAGTTTAGTGTGCATGATACACAATAGCTTTCACAACTAGGAAAATAAAATTGAAAGGGTCCTTTCTATCACTGGGGAAGGAAAGATAGAGTCTGTCAGAGAAGTGAAAGTTCTGAAGATGTGTATTTTATACCATTTTATTCCTCTTCACACACAGAATATTGCAGAAAATGTATTTAGGATACCAAATGGAGAGTAAGGATTAGAGAAAATTGAACTAAAGGCAAACAAAACTCATGAGAAGATACTTCTCATCCTGGATCTAAAAACTTTTCCAAAATAACTCTTTCAACATACTTCTTTCTTCATACCCCAACATGTAGCTTAGGTAAGCTGTGGTTACTTGTATGAACACTTAGAGCTCATACCTCTGAAGGATCACACTTAAAACAGGAAACGGTTTTTTTTTTTTTCTGCAGCTGGATTAAGATCTCTGAGATATGCCTTACGTCTTTGTACTTGCTTAAATACATCTAACAGAATACTACACGTCATTTACAACATGAACTGTATTTGAGACTATGTATTTCACAAAAATGAAATTATAAGTCTTTTCAGAATGTCCTTGAGACATTTTGCTTCCAAAATGAATAACACAGTGGTCTAAAGTATCAAAAAAAGTGTTTTGTTTTACTATGAATTATTCAGGTGAAGATCTAATCGGAGATGTTGTATTTACCAACTCTGTGAATGACATTGTCATACCTTGGTACCAAAGAAACAAAAATAGCAAAAGATTGCACTGTGATTAAACACATATTTTTACTCAAAACCTAGAGTCAGGTGTAAGGTGTGAAGTAAATATTGAAGTCAAATCTTTAAAAATTACCTGGGTGAAATATAATTTTCTTAGCCAAAAGAAGAGTAAAATGGTGAGAGTTCTATAAGTGTCATAGATGCTGTAGGATCATAGAATACCAGGTTGGAAGGGACTTCAAGGGCCATCTGGTCCAACCTTTCTTGGCAAAAGCCCAGTCTAGACAAGCTGGCCTAGCACCCTGTCCAACTGAATCTTAGAAGTTTCCAATGTTGGGGACTCCACCACTTCCCTGGGGAGATTATTCAAATGGCTAATTGTTCTCATTGTAAAAAATATTCCTCTTGTGTTCAACTGGAATCTCCCCAGGAGTAACTTGTTCACATTACTCTTCATCTTTCCATAAATGATGGAAAGTGGCTTGGTGAGCAATTCCATCAGGTCCCTTAGTACCCTTGGGTGGATGCATCTGGCCCCATAGACCTGTGTGTGTCTAAGTGATGTAGTAGGTCACTAATCATTTCCCTTTGGATTATGGGGGCTTCATCCCTGTCTTCATGCTCAGGGAGCTGGGTACCATGAGAACAACTGGTCTTACTATTAAGACTGTGGTAAAGAAGATGTTTTAAGTACCTTGGCCTTTTCCTTATCCTTTGTCACAATGTTTCTCCCTGCATCCAGTAAAGGATGGAGAGTCTCCTTAGCCCTCCTTTTGTTGCTAATGTATTTAAAGAAACATTTAGCATAAAGGTTGACATGTGTAAATGATTGCAGAGGCCTTGAGAATTCAAAGGATGATAGATGAGGGCACCAAGATAGCAACAACTCACCAGTAGACAATTATTGGTCACAAAAGGAGTTCGACCTTGTAAGCTGGTTAAAACTTACTCTATGTATCAAATTCAAATGGATTCACACATCACCAAAGAAAGATGGAAGCATCTTAGAATGTGTAAGAGAAGTTTAGGAAAAACACAAAAATTACTCCAGAGAGTACTATAGCAAGGAGCAAGAAGCTATCAGCAATAGGCTTCTTCTGGCAAGGGACTCAGGGTGGTAAGAACTGATTGTAATCCCTTCCAGCACAGCCCCAGTCTGATGCCATGGAGAGGAGGACCCAGAAGAGCAGTGGAAGAACAAGCATAACATCAGAAGAAGGTGAAGAAGTCTGTATATGCACATATTTTAAACGTATACAATTCAAACCGTTAGATTTAACATCACTGTAACTGTACTGGTAGTAATGCTCTGATAAGACTTATAAGACTTTAGACTGGAAATAAATCACAGAATTGTAGAATCATTTTGGTTGGAAGAGACCTTTAAGATCATCGCGTCCCTTGGTGTGTTTCTTTTGCCATTAGAAAAACTGCAAGTATAAGAAACTTGTGGGAAACAAAGCAGCTTATTCTGTAACTTTGGATGCAACAAATTGGCAGCGCTGGACCTACTGAACTCAGACTCTGAACCCACCTGCACCTGCTGGTTGGGTTTAGACAAGTCACTCCTATCTCTCTATGCCTCATTATTTTCCATCAGCAAAATAAGGGTAGAGAGACTGACCTCTGCTGATAGAAACCACTGAAAAAGAAGAGCTAGGTAGTGTGAATCAGGCTGAAATTGGCACAAAATTCTATGCTGAATTTCAGGACTTGACTCCCTCTGGAATTTTTGAAGACCAAAAGTTCACGGGTTATCAGACAATGTTTCCACAAGTGCTCAAGTTTTACTCTTGCTGTTGACTCCAATATAATGAGAGAGAGAGAGAGAGAAAGGAGTTGGTCCTGTATCAATTTCTCCAGCACATACAGTTTGCTGATCTCATGACAGCTCCTCAGGAAGAAGCAACTCTTAAGAAAGATTTTCAAGGAGACAAGAAGAAGTTATGTGCCAAACTGATGTAATGATATTTCCCATTTAAAAAAAAAAAAATCATTTGTACACTGTGATTAACTACAACTCTAATCTCTGGCTCATCTTTATTACTCTTACTTTACAATCTCTAATGTACAAGCCAAAAAAAAGGTATTTACTTTTATGCAGGTGTTAGCCAACATGAAATCTAGCATATTTCAACTTCAGAAAGCAAACGTGTACACTTCATATGCCTTAATTCACCTATACATGTTTTGCTGTGCTGAAATCTGCTCCTGTGAGGTGCAACATCTGTGCAGAGCAGCAGTCGTTAACAGGCAGGCAGAGATGTTCCAAGATCTGCTGGGACACATCACAGGCCCATACTACTTTCCTGTTACTTGAGACATAACACATGGGTGTCATGACAAGGATAATAATAATAAAATAATACCATGACAATAATGATATGAATGATAATGATAGCAATGAATGATAATAATTATAATAATGGAAATAATAATAACAACGAGCAAATTGGTTTTTTAACTTTAAAACTGTCCAGATTTGTCAGCCTGCTACATTCCCATTGCAGCAATCTCCATCTCCTTAAGAGGTATCTACTTAAGTATGTATGTATGTATCTATGTATCAATCGATAGATACAGATGTGGATATCCAGTTTCAATAATCTTAAAATGCATGGACAGCTTTGGAAGGGTGCTGAAAGCACCGATATCAGCCAGAGACCCTAGTGCCTCTGATCAAGGGAGGTCAAATAAACCAGACCAAATGTTGCCCAGAGTTATTCCTGCTCTGCATTAAAATGTTGAAGGTTGGCTTATTTTCTGATATCCTGTCAGAAAAAAAAAAAAAAATCAGTTTATCCTTTTGACAAGTGTGGGAAATCGTTGGGTGTAATACTAGTCAGTTTTGCATACTTTTTTGTAATACCATCTGGCTAAGCCATAAAAAAATAAAGTATGACACTTGACTAAATTATTAAAGCCTGTTAATTGACTTTGCACATGTAAGAGAATGTAACATTCAGGCCTTTAAAAGACTGTTGAAAAAAAGGATTAAGAACTCACTGAAGGATATTAGTTTCTTCCTCAATCTCAAGTCACATTAAAAAAAATAACAGGTGACAAGGCCGCAGCACATTTTGTATTTCTTATTTAAATCCTTTTTTTTTTTTAATGCCCCCTTCACAGGGGACACACATACACACTTTCAGACTGGTATAATGGAGCCTTAGTGTGCATTTAATGTGTTTTAGTGTTTGTGTTTTTTGTAGTAAGAAAGAAAACTAAGGAAAAAAAAAGAAAGAAAAATTACATGGAACTGCTGCAACTGAATATAAAACTGTATTAGAACATTCCAGGTGAGGCTGGACTGGGCTCTGAGCACCCTGCTCTAGTTGCAGATGTCCCTGCTCCCTGCAGGGGGGTTGAACTGTATGAAAGGTCCCTTCCAACCCAAACCACTCTATGATTATATGATTATACTCATTCATTAATAAGACATTTTGTGGGTGGGTTATTACCACTATCCCTACATATACAAAACTGGTAATCCTTGCAGTTATGCCCTAAATTAGTTACAAACTGCATATAAGCTGTCACTGGCCACATCATTTTAGCATGTCATCGTTAGAGACCTACTGTTATCTGGAAGTCAGCCTTCTTTATCTATGGTGAACACCTGAGTCACCCCCAACAGCTCTCTCTCCCCTTTTTAACTTCCAAAATCTTCTGAGTGAAGAGAGAAACTAAAGGGTGAGTTTGTCTTGTATTTCAGTAAAATGTTAAAAAATCAAAATGAAGCTGAAAATCTGGAACTTGAATTTCAGCAGTTCCATTATAGTGTAAATTGAGTTTTACTGATTAAGACAGTAACGCCAACATACCTCAAACAACCTATGTTCTAAATCATAATAGCTACTTTTTCATGTATGATTTTTCCTTGAATATGTAAAAAGTCAGAAAAATGTACTTCTACTATTTCTCAAATCTCAGAATATTATCACTGCTTCAAAAGTGCCTAAATGCACTACTTTATTTCCAGCCTAAAAAACCAAACCCTCGAACAAAACAAAACAAAGCAAAAACATACACTCTGATTTGTACAGAATAAAATCGCAAGGAATGGAGAGGAGAATTATTAAAATGAGAATGCATTTACCTAGAAATTCCATTAAATCAAAATAGAAATTAACATGATACTCTTCTGTGTTGAAACATTCAGTTCCTGTCATCCTGTCCTACATCACAGTTGACATGAACTGATAGCTACCGATATACTTTGACAAACAATTGTGTTTGATTAGTTATTAAGAAGACAATAATTGGATTTCTAAAGCTGTTTTTAAACACAAGCTTTTATGTATGTCAAAAATCTTCATTTAGAAATGATAGTGTCAAAATAAGTTCTTTTAAACAGTGCAGAACTTCAAAGGAGAACACACTTATAACCATAATAATTTGGAAAGGATTTTTTTCTTGTAAGACTATGTGCAGTCTACACTAATAAAAAGACAGTAGAAAATTCAGGTACCTCTCATTCTTATACTCTCAAGGGAGTAAAAGTATTTGATTTGGTACTTCAGGTTTTTCATCAATTACAGGAAATTTCCCTTTATACCTCTAACTCATGTACCTTTGTTTTCTGTATCATAAAACAATTAAAAGCAATTTAATCTATCTTGCTGAAGCACACAACTTGAAATTATACTATCCAAATCTAGGTCTTCAGGATTTGACTGAAGTTTTCAGATCATAAAAATGATCTTGAGATGCTCTGGTGGTTGTGGTGCTGCACATGAAAAATGTCAAAAATATGAAGAATGTGGAAAAATCAAATGTGAATGTCTTGAAATTAAATTTAGTAATACAAAAATTATTTGGTTTTAAGAATATGTTAGAAATGAGCAGTGCCTATTGAAAACAAATCCATTTCATAGACTTACAGATTTCTGATCGAAAAATTTCTAACTCAGAAGAACAAACTTCACTGAAAATGTTTGTTTCTACACTAACATCCTTTCAATCTGTACACTCTCTGGCTTATTTCAAGCAGGAAATCTCCCACACATAAATGATAACAAAGTAGATGCAGAACCTGTAATGTGAAGATGCAAAAGAATCTACACAGATTTCAGTGAATGCAAAAATAATTTATTACATGTAAGACGTTTTTTAGAAATTAAATAACTGCATCCTAATGTTATAAATGAGAGCTGAGCTTCCTGCAAAACCTGGCTCCTACTTTCTGGGAGCTCAAATATGCCCTTTTAATTTCTAAACTGTTGAAAATGTTTCGCTTGGACTTAGAAAACCCAGAGGCAGTCCTTGTTTTACTGTTTGTTTTTTTTGTGCGTATGTGCTATTGATACCTCGAAGGCAATTCCTACATTGCAAAGAGCATTTGAAACAAATTTTTAAAATGTTCCACGAACAAAAATTGCACATAAACATTCTTGATGATTTGAGCATGGAGAATCTGTGGAGAATCTGTAAGGCTCCATACCACACCCGCCCAGCAGGGTTTTCAGTAAAATTCTCCCTCAGCATTGATGGAAATGTCAATCTACAGCTGATGTCTTCCTACAAAATACATTCTCCTGCAAGTGATAATTAGATCTTATCTAATTTTACAACGACTTTGACCTACTGATAGACATAAGATAAATTGGCAATTTATGTTTATTCCAGTAGCTGCAAATCCTTGTGAAAATCCTTCTTTGGAAAAGCTCAGAGAAATTGTCCCATTTCCTCTTTGTTCTTTGTTATTCATATGAGTTACTTTTGTCAGAATGAAAGTGAAAAGAATGTTGGAAAAACTGGAATACAACTTTGCAGAAAATTAAAGCTTCTCCAAGGGAGTAAGTGATAGCTTCTGGATAACAGGTATAATCATTCTCTTCTTGTGTATAGCCAATGATATAATTATAACAAATTTACCTTGAGGATGAATTCATCAATAGAATAAATTTGCCTACTTGCTCAAAAAATATATGGTGATGAAGGGAATTGGAAACCCAGCTGGAGAGTTTTGTGGAAGGAATGGATGTTAACTGTGAAACTCGGAATACAGCAGCACTAATGAGGAGGGATGCATCACAGGATTTTCTAAGCTTCAAAACTTGAAAGGCTTTCAGTACACAGAAAGTTTATTGGAGGCTCAAATGAAGTCTCAGCTAAGACACTGACAAATCACTTGTGGGAAATATTAGGTATATGCAGCCATTTCAGAAATATATAAATTTCAAAGAGATTTATTTGTTATGCTCTCCAAAGATTTTTAAAAATCCCCAGTCAGATGAAAGTTGATAAAAGTAGCAAAACCAAAACCAAACAAAAAAACAAAAACAAAACAAAACAAAAAACAAAAAGAAAAAAAGGTGCATTAGAAGAAATTCTTGTATAACTACTAAGGGTCACATTTTTTTGAATCTAAGTGTTTCTAAAGACTAAATTAATTATCATTAATAGTGAAATTTCTGGATTTTTACACTGATGCACAGCTCAGTCTCACTCAGTGACGAAGAAGGTCTTGAATCCATGGAATGAACTAACTGGAAGCATGATCCAGCAACCCTGAAGCAATTGTCCACCCATCCTGTTAGTAATAATCACTTACACAATTTGCCAAATCACTGATGTGATCTGGGGGGTTTAAGCTATGGTTAGCTCCCACTGTTAATCCTGCCAGTTATAGACTATGTACATTGCTGGTACGAGCACAGCCTTTAATCAGGGTAAAACCTGGGTAATCACAGAAAAATGTACTACACCTACCTATGGATTCCTTGAGCTTTTGCCCCTGTTTTACCTCTATAACAGCGAACAGTCTTGATGCATGGATAGTTGTAATTTCTTAATATAAAGTTTGCTATAAAAATGTATTCTTTAGTTACTATAAGTTGGGTATTTTTAAGATAGTTACACTTCATTTGCTGATGAAAAGCTTCTCGTATGTGCATTATGTTAGGGTGTATACCAGCTTGCATATAATTTCTAAAAAGTGGTTGGGGACATTTGATTCTCCTAAAAACAAAGTGACTTGGAGAATAAGGGTTTCTGAGGACACAGCTATGAACTTGTCATTATTAGCACCCCAGAATATTGCACAAGTTTTTCTAAAGAGTTCCAGATATTTTGCACTAACCTGATGGACTCTTTCTTGTCCACAATATAAAATTCTGTCCTGTTTTTATTCTTTATTTTTAAACCTGCTGCTATTTCTTCATTTCAATCAACATGAGTCTAACTGGGGAAAAAAGCCGAAAAGATTCTTTTCTTTCCTTCCTCAAACCCCTGAACTTTGCAATTAGTTGAAGAAAAGGCTGAAATGAAAAAAATTGTACAAAGGAGGAAAAGTCAGCATGAGAGAAGTGAAACACTTATCCTTGGTAAAAGAGAACATTGGTATTTTTCTTAGGAGGAATGAGGGCTGGCTGGAGAAGAATTGCGATCACAATGAAACATACAGTCTTGGCTTCCCTGGAGGATAAATTTTCTAGGTGGGGAGAGGTTGTGAAAAGGAATTGTTCCCCGAACAAATAAATTTATTGCTAAGAAACACTGCCACTTGTCTCCATCTACTTCAAGAAAGATTGGTCTTCCAGGAGAAATTCATGTTTTGAACTGATAAGATTTCTCTGCCATTTAAAGAAAGTGGTTAAAAGTAAGTGAAGTGGTTAAAGTATTATCAAAAGTAAGTAGTAAGTTGTTGAAGTATTGTCAAAATAGTTTCACTTAATGAAAATCTTTTTTGTGCTGTATCGTATCAAACCTTAAATGCAGCATGATGCTGTTTAACTAAGTAGACCATGGTAATAATATTTAGAATTCTAACCCCCAAAACCCCCCCAAAAAACAACAGCAACAAAAAGAGGTTAATTCTGGTCATTAGAAAAGGCATCCATTGCAAAACTGCGGGTTTTCTTAATTACTTTTCCTGCAGGGATAGTGGAATTGTGGAATGATCCTGAGATAAAAGAGTATATGAGTTTTCTCTCCTGTTCCTCATAACAAACCCTTGCTCATATCTTTAAGCTCTTCAGTTAATTATGCCTGAGAAAACCTCAGTTAGGCTTCTATTTGTTTTTCTTGATACTCTGGCTTAGTCAAAGAAGTGCACGTTAGCAAAATAATACATAAACGCAACCTCCTTTATCAGACCTGAAGCCCACAGATTATATATGCACTGCACAATTCATTACAAATTTTAGCCTTGGTTCCTTTTGACTGAGAGATAAACGGCGTAACAAATTGAAGAAGAAAAAATAAATAAATAAATAGATAGATAAACAAACCCCACTTATCTTCACTAGCCAATAATTATACATGAAAGCCCTTCAAGTGTAATGAGAAATGAGGTGAAGTGAGAAATAGTTTGCTCTGGATGGAGTTTAAATGAACAAACAAAACAAAAAGAGCAATGGCGAATTAAGAGTATTTCCTCATCTATCACAGCCTAATGACAACATTTAAATGACAGAAGGAGGCGAACTCTATTGCTGTAACAAGTTTCAGAAGCTGGAACAGAGCTGAGATTGCAAGATTAGGTTATTTCTGAAGCAGTGTCCTGACAAGGAAACATTTTGAACTCAATTTGTTTCTCACCTAGAACAGACTTTTAAAATTATACCGATTTAATATGACTTTCTGGTGTCTACAAGCCTTGTTCTCAGAGAAACTATAACTGCCCACAAACTTGAAAGGCTTGAAAACTTAAATTGCGTGGACTAAATGGTAAAAATATCCTGTTATAATTGTCTGGTAGGCTAAAAACAATGGTTCTGATTTTTTTTTATCAGCTATGCTTTTCAGCAATTAATGTCACAGCACTGTAACAACCAGGTCACAAGGCTCAGTAGGAGACCAAGAAGAGAAAAGTATTTTCATTTTAAAAGAGAACTGATTTCACTCACTCACTCACTCACTCACTCACTCAATCACCAAAATAATCTTATGCTACAGTACCCACAAGTATCAAAGTGGTGTGGGTCTGAGTGATTTGGCCTGGGTTAATGGCAGGTGCACAGAGTACAGGTGATCTGAATATAGTAATCATCCCACCTCTTCTTACCTTTTCCTTGAGCAGGTATATATGTGCAAGTTTTTGGATGTGCCTTTTTATAGGATTTGGGACTCTGATCTGCCCTCTGTTTTAGTCTGAGGTTTAATGTCTCTCACTTTAGGCTGCTCTTTCTGGTACTTCCACAACCAGACTCTCCCATTCATTCTTCATTCATGAACTTTAATATCTGTTACAAATGTCTATGCTAGGGCAACTACACTGGCTGTTTACATGAAGAAATAACAGGAAATATATGACATTATTTAATGGATTTTGGCAGCAAAGAAGAACCCAGTCTTTAAAAGGTTTTCCTGTTACACAATTTAGGACATCAGATTTGTTGCATTAGTCTACTGAGGTTCTTTACCCAATGAAAGGAAAAAGGTGCCTATAGATGCTAGATTACCTAATTCAGGATTTTATGTGTTATATATTTGCACTTTATGTACATATATTAATGAATATTCATGTATAATGCATCCATGCATACATAAAAAACCTCCATATATAGTCAAGTTCTGATGCAGCCTTTCTAAGAGAAAACGTACTCTCTGACATCCTGCATTCAAACTGATCTGATTCTACATGTGTGTGTGAATGTCTATGTCTATGATAATTAATTTGGAAATGTCACAGCTGTGACACTGCAGCCAGCAGAGACACAACCCGCAACAGCATCACCAAGTCTGCCAACAAATAAATAACTGCTATTTTATATTCTGTCTGTCAGATGCAATATAGCCAAGGGACAAAAGCAATCCAAAATGAAATGCCGAAGCAGCATCTCCTTGGGTAAAGAACATCGTGGAGGTGACCAAGCAGTAACGAAAGCAAAAGAAATATCAGAAATTTTATTCAATGTTGCTGATTCAAGAGAATTTTGTGATTCAGGTCAGAGCTGCTAAAAGTGATGCACTTGCTTTGTGTACATGCATGAATTCAAAAGGCAGTATCACACACAGCAGGTCAGCTCTCACAAGCTCTAGGTCCCTGCTGTGGTAGGTCTGCCCAGTTTCACGGCTTCTTGAAGAGTTTTCTCAGCCCATTTTCCAGTGATGCCCTGCAGGGGCTGATCCCCATGGGGGGAAGGCAGTTGCCAGCCTTAGACTGCACTGGCAGTCTTCAGTTATATTACCCCTGAGAACACCAAACTGAGCTTGTTTTGCTTTCCCTAGCCTTCCCCCAGCTCTGGCTAAAAGTGCCTCAAATTTCTACTCTAAAATTCGTCAGAGATCCGTGATCAGTCACAGACAGTCCTCAACTTCCAGATACTCCACCTGAGCTAGTATGTGACACATGAACACAGACATGATGAGTTTGAATGCAAACAATTTTCCATGTACACATAATACTAAGAGCCTGGGAAGAGAGGTATTTCTGTATGAAGATTGAGAAAGTGAGGAACAACCCACAATCATTTACAGTTGTTTTCATTTTAAACACTGAGATTCAAGATGTTGCAGCTGGGCTTATTTTGATTTATGATTTTTTTGAAACATGAAGGTATGACAGTTTATAGTTAGAGCCTACTAAAAGAAAGTAGATCAAACTGCAAGTTTTGTTACTTCTTCCTAGTCAATCTGAGAAGACAGCATGAGAGAAATTTGACCAGCACTTGAGTACTGATCAAATAACAGCAGTAGTGAAGTTAGCCACACATAAATTAACTGTCCAAACACATCAATATCCCACAAAATAAACACCGTGTTTCAATTCCCAGGTTTCATCAATACAGTAGAATGGATAGAGGCACAAAAGTGATAATGAATAATTATTTGTAAACAGTGGTAGAGTGTCGTGTGAAACACATTAACAGAGAAGTCCCGGCAACCGATGTTGGGCAAAGCACTGTGAAATATTCTGGGACCTTTAATATTCCTGGAGTCACACAAAACAATTTTTAACATGCTAGAGTTTCATAGCTTAAGTAAAAAAAAAAAATTGTTTTCAGCATGAAGAGAGTAATTGAAAGCTGTACAATTATATTATAAAAAAATCTGGAGAGCATCAATAGTTTTCTGTAGGACAAATATTGATTTAGTCAGAAGATAAATATGCATCCATTTCAAGAGCTCTGGAGAGTTCATTCGTGCTGGATATTAGTACATTGATCATGTCCTGAGATTTTCTATCCATTTACTCCTTCCTACAAGTACTTGCTGTAGGCATTCCTGAATTTGGAAGAAAGGAAATGGTTTTTCTGTAGCAATTTAATATTTTCTAGTGATACTCACCTTCTGATCTTCAACACAGCCTCTAGGGCACCTGGAAACATACGGCTGCAAGGTTGTGTGTCTGTACAGTTAGAAGTGCAAACATGTATGTTCATATATGTGCTCAACTGTATTATTAGTATACATAATTTTTTTAAAATGGAATTGCAATAGAGCTCCAAACCAGAAAGTGAAAACAAAGAGGAGAAAAAAAAAAAAGAAAAAGCTTTTGGTACATTTAATAAGAGCTGCTATGAAAACAAACCAGGATTGATTTTCCTTTCAGTTCTTTACTTGCAACAGGCTGGGAATAAAGTATATGACCCAACACAGACACCATCAAAATTTTGACAGGTAATTAACTAACCCCAGAGATGCAGATGTCCCTGGAAGTGCTGATCAGGTGTTTGCTCTACAAAAAAAAAATTAATTACACTTAAAATGTCTGCACAAAACATCAAGTCACCAGTAGAAAACCATGCTTACAACATGAGAGACCAAAGGCATGAAAGGAGGAGATGAAGAGTGACATTTGATAAGGAAAGGTTCAAATTTTTCAACAGAATTTCTCATCTAAACTTTTAATTCAATGAGCAGCACCTTGTGTAACAGACCAATAAATCTGAAGCAGAATTTAAGGGGGCGAGGGGAGAGAGCAGGATAAGGACAACATTAATTTTTAAGTTAGCTGCAAATATAATAATGTCTTGATAAACAAACACTCTTGCCATTACCTTAGTCCAGACAAACACACAAATACAGAATATATCAAAAAGTTCATTCAGAAAATAAAGCAACGTTATAAAAAATAATGAAATTATGATTGAAAATATTTCATTAAGTGTTTAGTGTGGAACAATTAATATACATGATTTTTACATGAAAAATATTAGATAGTTTTAAACACTGGAAATAGAAATAACTTTGTGATTGATAGCAAAGATAAATTTTCATTTTTGATAATGACTATTTTTATGTCTTACAATCAATGTATGTTTTATTGTTATCTTCACTATCTCTCTGTCATTATGGATTAGAAGAGGAAACAGTTTACCACTTACCTAGTGCATCCCCACCTAAAGTTTAAAAGTGAGAATCTCAGAGCAATATTGAAGATATACTTTCAATATACACTGAAGTGCATTTTTTAGTTACATTTAAAACAGTGATTTATTTTCTTGATGAGTGCACTAGTCCTAGAAGTACTGTGCCATTAAAGAAGGAGATGTGTTAGATGAGATGGATCATGTCTGACATGGAAAAAGCAGAAAACATTATCTCTTGATATGATCTAACCTCCTTGAAAATTGTTCAGTTTCTTATATCAACCATTTTTATTAGTCAGATCAGTGTGGTTATGCTTGTTGTTATTTCCACTTGATATATGTTTTAACTGCTGGTGGGGATCAGCTAAGTTCATAACCATACAATAAGAGACATCCATTGCCTCCAACATAAACAGACAAGGAAAATGATGGAAGGAAATTTTATTACATGGATTTCACTGATAGGAAGCAAACGCACATGGAGAAGAAGTATCATTTATCAAAATTGTAGGGACTTTCTGCATAAAAATGAAGAAATAGACTCAAAATACTAAAATAGCTTTGATCAGCATTGATCACAAGATCAGACATCCTTTCTAGGAGAGTTTCTTCAGGATTATGTGTATTCTTTGAGAAAGTACTCTGGAAAAGTTTTCAGTGTGTTACAAGATACTGCGGAACGCTTTTACTGAATGTTATAACAAGTACTGTGCTAAATATTTCCAATATAAAAATATGACATTTCCATGACTAATAGAGAAAATGGGAATAAGATAATAATTATGCTGTTGTATCCATAATGCTATTAGTTTATAAAAATAGTGATAAAATAATTTATCTAGGAAATACAAACATTCCTTTTTTTTTTTAACTTGACAATAGTTGTTTTCCTAATAATTATTCATAGGTTTTGTGTGCTTTCACAGAGAGGATTATAAACCCTGAGAACAAAGAACAAAACAGTTCCTAGAATCAAATTCTTTAGGCAATCTTTCACTCCTTTGGGTTTTTTTCATATATTGTCTTTCACAAATATTTGTATTTTTCACTTTTCTAGCTTCATTAAACCTTTTTATACAGATTTCCAAGTAATTTCAAGAGAATCACATCTTCTAAACCAGAACTGCATCAATAACCTTCATATTATTGAGAAAATGAATGTACAATATGTGCAATATTAACAGATCTCGGTCATTGTTCTTTGGAGGTAGATGTCCGGGATGTTAGAGAATAGCTGAAGTGTTTCTACTGGGAATTATACTTTTTAAGGTACCTTTTTTTGGTCTTCATAAGCCACATAGTAGAACAGCATCAGTTAGCAGTCAGGAGATAAAGCCAGTGATCTGAGGTCTAATTTAAACTACAGATTGGCAAAAAATGCTGATGTTATAAACAAGCCTTTCCTTCCAAGAGTTATGAAATAAGTGGGTAATAATAACTACCACCTCATTCCTAAAGCACCTTTCATTTCAATACCTCAAAACACTTCATAAACTGTGAAGTAATTACACACTAGATATCAGTAAAAAGATTTTGGCAGGTTGAGCAAGGAGGTGAAACAACTTCCCCAAGGTCTGGTCTACAAGTCTGCAAGACTGTAGTAGAAGTTGTTAGGCCAAGGTTCAATAACATATTCATATTTGGAAAAAAAATCCAAACAAACAAACAAAACCAAACACCAAACCCCAAAACACTGAAGGAAATATTTAAAAGTATCATTGATTTATTTTTCTGTCTTCAGCTAAAAAACTTATTCATAACTTTCAGATCTAAATCAAGGAAAATATAAGCAAGAACTCTAAAAGTTTTAAGGTATTTCACAGTGCCCAGTACTTTTGGGTAAAGTCTGGTGTTGAACAGTGAAAATTTTTATCATAATTGCAACTAATTTTGATGTGAAAAATAAGAAAAAGCCTCACACATATCTTTTGTTCTATTTTTTAAGCTGACTGTATAATTTACATTTTAAGTGCTCATTAAGGTGAAAAATGTCAGTACTGTAGAAAGAGCAAATAAATTATCTTCATGTCTTTACCCCCCCTTTCTTATTTCTTATTTCCACTTTTTCTTAATGCAGAGACCACAAAAAAAAAAGAGTATTCTCAATTAATGCAGGAGTGAATTTATAATATGTCAAATCACATGCTGGTCAAACAACATTACAGTTCATTTTAATTAGGCCTTTTTCATTTCCTGCAGACAAAAGTATCTGTAGTAGACTTTAAAATGCTATCACTACTATTATGTAGTTACTTATGTTTAAAATCAGTTACATTTTGCGGAATGTTATTGCTCATAATTTTATTGCTTATACTGGAAGATCATAAAATCCATTGTCATCAAGATGTTTTGCAGAAGTGTGCTCAGTGTGTCCAGCTCTTGAGACTTCAGCCTTCATAAAGAACACTTGCAGTTTCTAAAAGAGTATTTAGAGGAGTGTCTATTCACTGTGACTGGTTAGGAATTCAGATTTCTAGTCCCTAATAAAAAGTTTGAAAACTTATGAATCAAGATGAGAAACTAAAAGTATTTTAGGCTTGAGGCTCTGAAATCCTGTGATACCTTGGTTCAGAATCATACTTTTTCTTCCCATGAAAATAAAAAAAGACCAAACAAAAGCAAACAGAGAAACAAAACTCCAAAAGATCAATTTCAGTAATAGGCAGGAAGTAAGCCAAGAAAAAAACAGCATTCAGTTTATGTCAGTGGTACCAAGGCCTCCCAATATCCAGAGTTCCTGGGCCTTTGTTCAAGTTCCCAACGTTCCTGATGTTTTCCTGCTTATCAACTCTTAGCTCATGTCTGTGATTCAAGAGTCATGCTGAAATCTTACTACTCAGAACACGTGAACCATGAAGTCTCTGCACGCCTCATAATCAAAATAATTTAATACTTTGATTTAATAAAGACATGTTGTTTTATAATTAATTAGAGATCTCTCTCTAAAAGAACTTCCCACTCAATAAATCTTGTCATGCAGCCGGTATTTGCAAAGATATTGTTTGTGCCGAAGAAAAAAACACACAGGTAAAGTTGCAAATGCCATACTTTTAGGTCATTCCTTTCTTCAAGGGATCCCAGAGCATTAATCTGTGTATAACTTACTGCATACATTTCCTGCTGTCCTAGAGCTTTATGTGTAAGATTAAGTTTCTTATGTCATTTTGTACCAGTCTGAAAATTTAGTTCTCAGATATTTCAAGGAAAGAAATCATGCTCAATTCAACTATTTTCCCTCGTGTTTATTCTCACAGGGCCCCAAATATATGCACCTTTGGATAACCCCATTTATAAATGTCATGTTTGAAGACAGTATTATAAACTTACTCAGTAAATTTATATCTGATTTAACTTGCTGAGACACTTTTAACTTTTTCCTGTACTCTGGAACTGTGGAGTTCAGTTACTTGGAATGAATGTAGACTCTCACACAGCTGAATGTATTTTCTACTTCTTTTTTTTTTTGTTTTTATATATATAAAATGGAGCTTTTGTTGTATAGTAACATGTGGATAATTATTTTAGAGAGTTTATGGAGAGGAAATTGATGAGGAATTAATTTCAATGAATCTTAACTCTTATTTAGAATTTTTTCTTCTTTTTCACACAATCTCCTATAATTTCTAATGGATATAACAAAAACTCTATTGCACGCTAGAATAGGAAAGGTCCAACATTACTATTACGTGTGGTGAATATTTCAGAGCTAATATAATGTGCAAGAAAGAAATGACCAGTAAATATGACTTTAGACTGGGAAGCACAACAATCAGTTTGGGTCCTGTTCCTGACGGAAATAGTGTTTCCTAATAAAAATTCCCAGTGTGCAAACAAAGCAATGCACAAACATGAGACACATTGATAATGTATTTCTGCCTCTCTCTTCACTTATCTGTAAGAAGTGATAAGTTAGTATTCTTTAGGCAGGGAACAAAAATGTTCAGTATGAAAGTCATATTTTTTTGTAATTTCCTCCTGAAAATGTTCTCTAAAATATCCCAAAAGGCTATTTCCAATGATTCAAATAAAGATTTTTCTCAAACGTTTCTCTTAATCTGTTTTTACTAAAATTAAAGGATTAAAAAAAAATGTTCCACCAGCTCCATTCTTTAGTTTAAATGACCAAAATAAGTGAAGAGAGCCAACATGCCAGAGTGAACCATTCAGAGTGAAGCTTCTGAATGAACGGTGCTGTACAAGATAAGGATTATCGTAATATTTTTCAGCAGTGATGAAATCGCAAGCTGAATTCCACGCTGTATGTGTGAAGTTAACACTGAGAGCAATTGTTCAGTTCACTTTGTTTGATACAGGAGTCTGTTTTACTAATGAAGAACATAGCACAGAGTGTGACTGCAGATTGAAATGCTGTTGAGAGGAGGGAAAATGTGATCGTTTATCTATCAGCATTTGCACCATTAGCATTACCTGGACATTTCAGGCAAAAAAAAGAGCAAGAGCAGTTATCATTCAGGCCTGTTGTTAAGACAAGCTGCATTTATGTGTTATTTAAGCTTTAAGGAATCCCAGGAGGTAGTGATAAAGCCCAATATTATAATTTTCATCATACTGAAGGCAATCGTTTCTCGAGTTTTTTACTTTCTATTACAACCAACTTATAAGCAGTGATTGTTATGGTAGGTATGAGAATACCACACCTTGCAGTGCATTAGTGTCTTGTCAATGTTGAGAGGCTAGACTGGCCACTAGAAAAGTGAAAGACACTCTCTGTTAACCCCTCTTCCTTCCCAAAGGGGAAAGGAAAGGGAATAAGGAAGAGAGACATAGGGATTGGAAATCTAACACATCCTTAATGAAAATAATAACCATAATAAGAAATATATACAAATAAATATAAAACCAACATCGAAACCAATCCCCCTGATGGCAATTACATCACCGTCCACAGATCAGACCACCAACTGTAGCCCTTGAAGTACCAGTACACGATATGCCGCAGGTTACAAACCACTATTTAGCCATATTCCAGAGAAACTGATAAAAAAGATAAAACTGGTGGATGTCAAAACCAGCGTATGTCCATAAGCAGCAGATCGTTACATCTTTTGCAACACTTCTGTTTTCCTCAAAGGATGCTTGTAGAGGCTTGTTTGTGAAGTTTGTTCCTAAGAAATGGATATGTGCTGCTCACAGAGCTATCGAAAGAAACTCATTTATGGTTATGGATCTTCCACCTCGAAGATGGAATTCTTTCTATAGGCAAACTCTTCGATTTAGCTATGTGAGGCTGGATTCAGATACACAGGCACTGAGAAGCCCTGAACCAACAAACAAACCAATAAAACAGATTGTGTAGCTGATGTAGCCACTGGCAGGACACAGCTGGAGTTTATTATTCCTGTATTCATAAAGCAACCTTGCCCTCAAATCTTCCTATTTTGATGTCCTGCTTTTGTGTTTCATAGTGTCAGCATTGATTGAAGCTGATTGACTTCACTCCTGCTGTAGGATACAAAAAAAAAAAAAAAAAGGGAAAATCTGCTTCTGAAGAGACTCAGGCTGTGGCTGAGGATAGATGGCAGGAGCAGCACCCGGTGCAGTGATTAATAAATGATGGATTCTGGAGCAGACCAATATATTTCTGAAATCCTCCCCTACTGCAGGGTGCCTGTGTAATACACCATTCTCAGACTTGATATGCAGCAAAGCAGAAACCAGCAAACAAACTTTAAGATATCTGTACATAGGAAAGTGTCGTTTTGATTTAAAAAACCCATCCATGTATGTTTGAATAGATGCTTCAGTAAGAGATTTCTGGGACAATGAAAGGCTGTCTAAGGTGCATAGATTGTAAACGTGTTTCTTTTCATATTCAGATAAGGCAGATGACAGGCTAGCTTTAAAAACTCTATTAAATCATATCTGATATAAAGCAGACACACTGTCTAGCAGGAGTTATAAAAAATGTGGCCTGCCTTTTTAAGACAGTAAGTGAGATTCAGATTGATACCTCCAGTTAATACCTTGGCATGTGAAAACAGAACTATTAGGTTAGAGCAAGGGAGCTGAAAGCCCTCAAACTAAGTGATGCTCATTTGAAAATAGGATGTGAAAGGAGTACATGAAATAAACCAGAATCTTCAGCTGTTTACCCAAGTCATTACAATCTCGAAAAGAACTGGAAAGCCTAAACTGGCTGTTTCTTGAGACAATTCATACCCTTAGTGAGTGCAGTTCTGTGATTTTCCCTAAGGGAGAAGAGTAAAAAGCAGCAGGTGACAGTAACCTGAATTGGAAGCCAGGAGCTGGAAGCAGATAAGGGAGGGGAACAGCACCTACGTGGGGAGCTGCAGCTGAGGTTTTGACATCAGGGACACTGCACAGAGCAATCTCCAAAAGAGGAACAAATGTTCCCTAAACATGGGTTTAGTTTAGATGTAGCTGTGCGACATGTTCTTTCTTTGGTTTCAATATGGTTTTCCTCCTTTCTTTTGGTACAACATCCCATGTTTGTTTGAATGTCAGGAAATTTTCTATGCGTAGTCTTGGAAGGAAAACTACCTTTATTGTATAAAATATGAGAACAAAGGAAGGAAAGTTACCTGCTAGGGAATTTGAAGAGCAAAAGGCATGGACAAGAATAAAAGGAAAGAAATACAACGGCCTTGGAAAATGTGGGAGCAAAGCCAGTGTGATTACATGAGTCTCCTTACCTGTAATCCTGGGGTCTTAAACTTAAACCAGCAAAAGAAACCCAAATAAACCAACAAAAAGATCCCCACAAAACAAACCAAAAAGCCCCCACCAAACCCCTCCCCCAAAGCCCACAACAGTTTTAGCTCTCTGTTTATAGAATCATAGAATCACCTAGATCGGAAAGATCTTCAAGGTCAGTTTTCACAAGGATTCAGGTCCCAGCTCTGATATGGCCCAACTATATAACCTTGGATTATATTTCTGTGAAGAAAAGTCTGTAGAAAAATGAGAAGGTGAAAACGCAGACAGGCTGGACTGTTGAGATGGGGCATATCAGCAGCTCAAGGCTTCAAGAGGAAAATCACCAGCATCGAAAGGTATAAAATGATGATGGAAAGAACAGGGGAGATAGTTGGAAGCAAGTTGGAAGAAGCTGTACATATGCTGTTTGCAAAGTTTCTGTGTAGCTGGCTAATGGTGCCTGACAGACAAAAAAACCCCTAGAGGATTAGCAGAACTTACTCAAAAAGATTCTTTTATATCCAGTTGCTAGACAACTCCGTACAGACAAATTTGCATTTGTTTTCACTCTTGGGTCCTTACATCACCCACCCCCCAAGTTAATTTTCATGATGCTGAGCTTTTGAGATTCATCTAGGCATAGCATTGTTATTTTCTGCTTTGCATAATAAACAGGGGCTTTTCATTAAAAAGAAAGCCCAATGAAAACCAAAAAATGTTCTATTTGTTTGTTTGAAATATAAATTCAGCCTGGCTTTGAATTCAGAAAAACAGTTTGTCACGCTAACTGCATCTCTGACTTTCCTGGGGTTTATTTGTTTGGTTTGGTTTTTTCTAAATACTTCCCTTCCCTTAAAAACAAAATAATCTGATTAGACAAAACATTTCCATTCATTTGTTTAGCAGCAAGTCAACTGAACATGAAATAAATATGGTTAGTAGAAAGGAGAATTTCTTAAATAGTGAAACTACCCAGGAACAGACAGTATCAAGAAACTTCTCCCTGTCTCCAGTGAGTGAACAATTCCATGATTTTGGCAGCTGTTGCTTCCTTGCTCCTTTTCCTAGAAGACAGCAAACCAGTGGTATTTATCCCGTGACATTGCTTGCATTTGAGATTCAGATCAGAACAGCATGAGGACAAGTTTAGCTGCATTGAGAGAGGTTCAGTAGGTAGAAAAACTTTTAATACCTAAGATACAGAGATTTTTCCCTGAGCAAACAAAATACAAGTTTAGATTACACTTTTGCATAAATAAATCACAGGAAAGTCTTTTTTTTTTTTTTTTTTTATTTCTCCCAGACTTGCTACTTCATAACTTCCTTAACTTTCTGACCACCTTAGGATATGCAAATGGTAGATTGGGATGAGGAAATGCAATAGTCTTGCAGTTTGGACTGAATTTTTGCCATTACATCTCAGCCCAGGAAGGGTAGGGCATATTTCCTCAGGAAGGATAAGAGATTTGGGGTCATCTGCAGGAAGATTATTTGTCCCTTTTTGGGATAATGATCAGTATGGGGTCAGCTTGCAGTTGGTTCTCCCAGTCAGTTCCACCATGCTCTTTCATGGTAACAGTTTATCACAATTTGGAAGTCGATTGAGAGGTCAGTCTTTCTAGAGCTCCTAAAATGCAAGTGCAGCTGAAAGAAAGCCAGACAGCCTTTCTCAGACCTTTGGAAAATAAAAATAAAATCCTCATAAAGAATAACTTCTGGCAACAGATCTCTACACACATCCCATTCATTAGTGTAACACAAAGTGAATGAGACCCTTCGAAGGGACAATATAGGAATAGACCAAAGTGTTCCCACTTGGCATTAGTTCATTAGTCTGTCACAGCAATGTGCTGTACTACTCAGGACTCTTTAGCAACTATTGACACATTTTTTTTGCCTATAAATCTCGGTAAGATGAGGTAGGTAAGCACAGGAATATGCTGATTAGCAAAAACTACAAGCTGGTCACCTAAGGAAGCTTTGCAAAATTAGGCTGTGACTGTGCTCTGTCAGTCCACTGATTGATGTCCCGTGGAGGGACATCAAGGACATGAAGGGCTTCTAAGAGTGAGCTAAAACACAGAACCAAAATTTCATTTATACTGCAAGTAGCTTGGTGTGGAGTTCAAACAACGCAAGATCACCGTGATGAACAAAAGAAAGGCCCTTTCACAGAAAACTGAAATTCCCTGTGGAAACATCGGTTTACACTGTCCTGTCAGCTCAAAGTCTGTTTTTCAGTACTTCTGTACTGTAACTCTGCTCGGGTAAGTCAAGCGAGGTCAAGGGAACATCAGCAGCTGTGTTCTAGGCAACACGGGTTGGCTTTTAACATTTCTGAATAATCAGCTGTGTTCCCAGGGGATACTGTGCTTCACTCGGACTCTACTTCAAGTCAGTATCTGAGTACGGCATTAAAGAGGCTTGTAATTTTTCCTAGGAAGTACTAAAGCAAGCCCATGTCTGTGCTTCTCCATGAATAATTAAGTGCATTGTTCTGTTTCTATATTATTGCCAGTTTCCCTACCAGCAAATTATGTTCTCTCCACTTGCAATTCACAAACTAGAAGAACTCTACCTTTTTTATTTACATCTAGAAATGATGAAAAGCCAGATAAAAGTGTCAATACTCCTCTCTCCCAAATTCAAGAACTGTTTACAGTGTACTTTGGGTTGAATGTGAAGCTTCCTGAACTGGAATAAGCATCACTCGATAACTATTAGGAGTGGGAGGAGTATTAAATGGCAGACACAGAAAGTTTGTGAGGTTTTATGGAGCGCTGTCCCATATTTCCAATCAGCTCAACAAACACCAGATCTTGAAATGTTATAGTACATCCTGAGCACGGAGAAAAATGGATTATAAAAGAAGTCATAGAGGCTATTTTAATGAAGCGGACTGATATTCTGGCAGTAAATTGCACCTGGTGAACTGGATGAATGCCAAAAGAAAAAGAGCAAAAACTGAGAAGACATAAATCTGATGTCATCATTTTTGCAATAACTTCTTAAATTGTTTCTGTCGTTGAATAGTTACACTTAAAAAGCTATCATACATCTTGAGCTCCAGTAATTAACTTTTCCTTTCTTTTTTATGATTCCAGGAAAAGATGATTTAAGAGGTTTTTTTGCCTCTTAGAGACTGGCTGACAGTGTTCACATCTGAGGAATACTGTGATATGTTGGTATTCTAAACCTGGTTTACATTCCTGAGGAAAACCTTGTGCTTTAATGTGTTGCAGACCTTGTGAGGGGTTATATCCCACAGGAGAAGCGGATCAGCGCTGTGCTAGGTCAGTTGAGCTCTCTGGTATTTATACGGGTTCAGCAAGGGCAGTTCCATGATTGACTACCAGATGCTGTGTAATTACCTGAGGTTAAAACCTGAAACAATAGTAATACATGGAGCACTGGACATTTTGTAGCTGAAATAATTGCAGCTGCATTGTTATTTTTTCAGGAGTTTTTCAATGCAAGATTTCCAAATATTGAAGTAGCATCCTGATCCTCATCTGAGTTAACTCAGAAAGGAAAAGCAGAGAAACGCAGAAGCTGGGAGCAAAGACAGGAATTTTAATAGGGATTGAGCACTGCAGAACTCTCAACAGGACCCAGAAGAGCCATTCCAAGACGGCAAAGGAGAACACAGCTCTGTGAAAAGCCAAGCACCTTGAGGTAGTGGAAACCTTAATCAATGTCACAAATCTCCTCCTATGCCTTTGCTTCATAAACTCTTTAAATAGACTCTCTAATTAAATACCACAGGATTCTGAGGTTGCAACAGAATGGCTAAAGGCGAACCACTGCTCTTGCAGGGACGGGGTAATCACAAGCCTATCAGAAGACAAAGTCTTGAGGAATATTTTTGCCCAGTTTGTGGGCGGTAATAGTGGAATTAATGGGAAATCTCTGAAAGATCACTGGACTTAGATTTAATTAAGAATCCCATGAACCACAGCATAGCAGCAGTGTAGTGCACAGTGTGAGATATAATTGTTAATGTAAAGGTTAATGAGTTAATTAGCCACATTTAAATGTTTAATTCAAATAAATGTTCATCCATTACCTGTAATGGAAGCCATTTTGTTTCCTCTATTTACACAGTCCAGAGTTTTCTATCCCAAATATTTTCTATAGGTATGAAATTCAACATATGGCAAGCAGGCTTCAGTTAAAAAATGGAAGAGGGGGAAAAAAAAAAGGAAATTATGGTCTCAATTCTAAGTCTAATTTTTTATTTCCAACTATCACATAATGGACTTGAGTGAGGTTTAAGACACATCCCAAAGCAAGCCATAATAATTAATCTGCATGACTGGATTTAGCACAAATCAGACACATCTTGCAATTGTAGTTCTCCTCCTTGCTTCTAGGCAGCAGTAAATTCACACTGACACAGATGAGCAGAAGAGTACTACTGGCTATATACTCGCTCACTTAGCCTGGATAGAGCAGAAGTGTTACTTTTGATCAGAAAATAAGCAAATTATGAAGAAGGAAAAATAAATATCTTCAGAATTCTTGACTGAAAACTCAAAACCATCAATGTAACTTTTGAGTTTGCAAAAACATTCAGAATAATTTTTTATTTATGCCCAGTGTGTAACTGGATGGGTTGGGGTATAAGGTAAGTCTTACTTTTAACATAGAAGAGACACAATCCATGATCATTATCTTCTTTGTGGGAAGTGGAAGATTGAGCTCCAGCCCAGGCCTAAGATGTGAATACACAGCTTTAGCTGAAGAGCATATTGATTACATTATTAACTTTAGAAACTTGCTATTTATAAAGAAAGGAAAGATCTAACTAAAGTGTGGTGATTTCCTCATAACAGAATAGGAGAGATGTGATACTATAGGGGCTGTAATAAAAAGAAAGTTGTTATGCTTTGTTCGGGATTACTTTGTCATTTTTGCTTCTCAGTTAAAAATCAAAACAATTGCTTTGTATTTCCATTTGCTTGTTTACAGTAGAAATTGAGCATCTGGGCGGCATTAATAGATTAAAATATGTTACTGCATATGCAACTTACCCAGTTATTCGATATAATCAGCCCTTACTGGGAACTCGATTACAAAGGTTTTTGTTGAGGATGGTTTTAGTTCTTGTTTTAACCCAATATTTTGGACACTATTTTTAGAGTCATACAGCTACAATTTAATGGCTAATTTACATCTCCATGCTCTCTTGGGGGTATCCATATCAGATCATTCCTCATGATAGTAAATCCAGTTTCTGTGCCCCTGCTATTAAATTAAAAATCATAAGAATGGAACAGGGCAAAGCAATATTCCATTGTAAAAATGTTCTGTTGGATCAAATATGTTCAAATGATCTTAAAAAGGCTTATCCTGCAATGGATTTGAAATTGCAGAGTTCTGGCAGAGTTTGTGCCAGAATGGTTAGTGCTTGCACACCTTCCCCACTTCACCTGTCCTCTAGAAATTCCAGCGGGTTTGGGTTTTTCTGCCATTTCTGGTCTCATTCTAATCTTCTGTGTGTGCAGATCTTCATTTTCATACAACCTTCCTTTCCTTGCATGCACTTTTCCTTCTGTGTAGTCGGCACCTAAGACAGTGGAGGAACACAAACATTCTCCTAACAACAAAAGCCACAAACATCTGCAGGATAAAATGGGGAGAGCATCCCAACAGACACCAGGCAGAGAAGCAGTGCATGGGCCAGTGCAAAGCCAGTGTAAAGCTCCCTCCTGTACCATTCTTAATTCTTATGTCAGTGGTACTAACTCCCGCACAACCATGAAAATATAATCAGTGATATGAAATGTGTCCAGCTCTGGTGACATGAGCCTGCTGGAGCAGGGCCAGAGGAGCCCCAGCAATGCTGGGAGGGCTGGAACCCCTCTGCTGGGAGACCAGGCTGGGAGAGCT
>WUAM01000066.1:1052282-1116555 GCA_024336885.1 Actenoides hombroni | reverse complement strand
GGGAGGGGGGGGGGGCGCGGGGGTGGGGGGGGGGGGGGGGGGGGTGGGGGGCAGCCCCCACGCCGGTACACAAACATGAACTGGCAGACGTAGGGCAGCTGCTCTCTGCACCTCTTGTCGAACCACTTGCCGACGGCAGCCCCCGACAAAGCCGCGCAGTTTTCCAGCTTGCCGCCGTCGGGCTGGGTGGTGATCTCCGTCTCCCAGTTCTTGTAGCGGATGGGGCCGCCCGTCATGTCCACCCACTTGCCCTCCGCCGCCATGTCGTTGAGGCCCAGCCAGATCTCGGCCTCGGAGCCGATGCTCTTGCGCATGTACTCGTAGAGGGCGTCGTTCTCGTCCCCGCTCTGGGGGGTGCTGAGGGTGCCGCCCTGCGAGATGCAGTTCTCGCTGGCCTCGTGGTACGGCTTGGTCTCCGGAAAGGCCAGAAAGCATTTCTGGTGAATTTTGGTGCCTTTCAGGCAAACTGAGACGTTAACACACAAACAGGACAAAGAGACAGAAAGAAAATTGTTTTTTAAAAGGGGTGTCCAGGAAGAAGCAGCAGCAGCAGCAAATCACAGGATCCCAGCATGATGGGGGTTGGAGGGACCTCTGGAGATCATCTGGTCCAAGTCCCCTGCTCCAGCAGGGTCACCCAGAGCAGGGTGCCCAGGATCACATTGTCCAGGTGGGTTTGGACTCTCTCCGGAGAAGGAGACTCCACAACCTCTCTGGGCAGCCTGGGCCAGGCTTTGGCAAGCTCACAGGAAAGCATTTTTCCTCCTGTTCAGAAGGAACCTTCTGGGTTCCGGTTTGTGCCTGTTACCCCTTGTCCTGTCACTGGGCACCACTGAAGACTCTGGCCCCATCCTCTCGACCCCCATCCTTTAGATATTGATAAACATAATGCAGTGACCAAGATACAAATGTAATTTCTCAGACCTTCAGCAGCACAGGCGTCCTCCTACACAGGGCACAGCTGCAGGGATGTGCCCTCCCTCTCTGCAAACCATCAGCAAAGATGGGCCTCAGAGTGCCCCTGCCCCTGTCATGGGCTCTGCTGGAACAGAATCAGTGTCTGGTCCTCTGGTCCCTTCCCCTGGCCTCGCTCCTCCCCAGTTGCCTCTACGCTTCCTCCAAAGGGTTTTTGAGGCAAAGTTGGTTGTGGCACTACTGGGGCATTGGAGTGTTTTGGGGAGAAAGTCCCTGTTTTCAATTCAATCATCTTAATTAAACAAGCGTGAGAAAAATGTCTGCTGTGCTTGCATAGCTTGAGGTCTTCAGAGGAAATTTCCACTTCCCTCTGATTTTCTTGTTAAGAATAGCAATTTGTTACCATTTTTTTAAGCTCTAAGCCCTGCAAGTGCAGGGCTCTCCAGCCAAACAATCACTAATCAGAGCCGTGCCTTAATATCCAAACCAATGAATGTGAGCTTGGATCTAAAGCCTTGATTTTGCTTGTGTTCCTTTTTCTAGGAGAAAATTCTCCATAACTTGCATTTTCATCTCATTTCTGTTTCATGTTCTGCAAATCCCTCTCTTACCGCTGTTGGTGGAGTTTGCACAGAACAGTTAGAGAGTTTGGCTGGAAGATGGACATTCTGGGACTGTCCTCTGTGTACATTCAATGGAGCACGGTGGGACTGACCCCCAGTGAGGTCCCCTGGGCAATACCGTGGTATGTATGAGAGACCAGTTCACCAGAGTTCAGACAAAAGAGTGAGCTACCTTTGACTAAAGCACAGACTGATCTGTTACCCATCCCTCTAACTCCTAAAGGACCAGGAATGTCTGGCTTACATGTCACAGAAATAACCACAGTGCTACAAATGGGAAGCTCTGGCACGTAACGGGGCTGTACCTGCACAACTTCTGTCATGAACTGCTCAAGGAGCTTCAGCTGCCTGGAGGAACTGCAGCAAGATCACATCTTGCTTTGATCCTCCAACCTCCCTCCCTGTGATGGTCTCCCCATTGCACCTCTTGTCAAGATGTAATTGCAGCTGCTTTATAAGCGGCTCCTCTCCCAAAGCAAAAGCCACAGCTTCTTCAGAGAGTCCTTTACCTGTCTGGAGTGCTTGCTTCTCTTTCAGCAGAGCAACCTCCTGAGAGATGTTGTCAATCATGGCCTTCAGGTCTTCAATCATTTTGAGGCTCACACCATCTGCTACAGAAACCAAGGGAGGAGTGTCAACATTGGCCAAGTCCCTCAGGGGAGGCATCCAAAGCTGTTCCCATCATCAAAACTCCCTGTTTCAATCGGTACTTGGATTTCTCTTCTCTAGGAGCAGTAGGACCCCTCTCCCAGGGCTGGTGGGTCCCCAGCTCGCACCCCCAAACTGGGTCATCACCCACCTCCCCTGGCACCCTTCAGGGGGAGACCCCCGAGGGGCAAATCCCACCTGCCTCTCAAGGCATTGGGGAGAATTTGCTGACCCACCACATCTGGAACAATCACTGGGGAGCATCTGGAGAGGGTGGGAAAGAATCCAACAGCGGGCAAAGCCAGTGTACTGTCTCAGCATTTCCTAAACGCTGTGGTTTGGCTTTTTCATTTAGAAACAGCACCATTTTTGCTCTGAAGCAGATCCAAATGTAAGCAATAATTAAAAAAAAAAAAAAAAAAAAAAAAAGAAAGAAAAATAAGAAAAGAAGAAACAAACCAAAAGAAAAGGAAAGAAAAAGCTTGGCTTAAATCACTGTTTTCTTTTCTAACATTTTTGGTTTGGCTGTGGAGATTAAAAATAAATCAATCCAGCCAAACACCCCAACCCTCCAGCAGCTTCACCCTGTGAAGGGCAGGGGGTGAGCTGGGCTGGGAGCACTGGGGGCCTGGGACGGAGCCATCCCGCTGAGCCCCAGCCCCTGGGGATAGGCAGGCTTGGATGTGGCAAGGGGCTGGGGACAAAGAGAAGTCTCACAGGGCACTTGTAGCACTTTCCTCCCTCTTTCCCCACTCACTGGCATTGGTAAAATCAGAAAAGTGTTAAGGAAGAAATGCTGGAGACTCCAGTGAAGGCCGGGCAGCTGAGCTGCCGCGGGGCTGCCCTAAAGCTGCCAAGTTGTTGGGTTTTAACTTTTCCTCACAGGAAATTTGATCTCTCCTTTGAAAAAGAGATTCCCAAGCTCTCAGTAAACATTGCCACCAGGTGCCTTGATTTTCAGGACATTCCCTTCAGGTGCTTTTAAATCAGAGCCCCATTTTCCCATCAAAAAGGCCTTTTTTTCTCCCCCTTTCTTGTCCCCAGTTGCTTACAGACAGCAGCTGCAGTGCTAAGAGAGGAAGAGCTTTCTCTAAGAAATGCATCCCGCTCCCTGGTACCTCCAAGCAGTTGCAATGTGAGCCTGAGGGGGCATTTGGAGCTCTAGAAAACAGCCACAGACTATAGAGCTGGGCAAGAAGCAACTCTGCTGTCATTTCATAGAAAGATCGAATGGCAGAAAAAGGAAACATTTCTCAAGGATGGGATCTGACAAAAATAGCCCCGGGGTGAGCGCAGAGAGCTGCCCCGCCAAGTGAATTCCTGGGATGCTTCTGCCTTGCTTCGTTCCAAGCAGGAAAGCGGCCGGCAGAAGTGGTCCAAGCCCACGCAACGCAGATGGATACAGCAGGCAAGGATCACCCCGGGTTACAACTCCAGCCCCTGCCTTACCTGCCTTCTGCTGTAATTAATGGGTGTGAAAGGATGGGACAGAAGCAAAAAAAGAAGGAAAAAACAACACCAAAACACTAGGCAAGAGAAAACAAAGCCTGAGTAGTCAGAGCTCTCAGATGGGTTGACGTACAGCCGGGGCAAGTGTTTTAAAATGAAGATCCATGCTGATAGTTAATGGATTCTGTATTATCTGCCTGCTCATGGCTGCAAATGTGCAACAGCAGCCTCTCAGCTGCCGCTTGCTCGCTGCTGAAAAATGACTGAGGAGGGCAGGGGTCTGAGAAACAGAGATTTTAGTAGAGGAGAAGTCTGAGGTGAAGCTGAGAGGTACATGGAAACTGTGTTGCCCTCTGCAATTCAGACCAAGCTGTCCCACCACGTTTATTCAGGGTAAGAACCCACCATATCAGCACTCTTCTATACCAGGGCTACACAGACATTTCCATGAGGGGGAGGGAAATACACTTCATTAAGTTTTCAGCTGTTTTTTCCAGCATTTCATTAGAACACCGGTAAATGCCCCAACGACCAGGCTAATTGCATCCCCCCCAAGGTTTCCTGACAGGGAAGGTGCCACCACCACCACTCCTTACCTTTCTTGGCAGGCGCCGGTTTCTGCCGGGCTTTGGCATTTTGCTGGCAGGAGATGTGGGCGAGGGTGAGGAGGCAGAGGAGGAGGCAGGCTCCCCGGAGCGCCATGCCGCCGCTGTCCGACAGTGAGCAGAGGTGGAGCGGCTCTGACAGCCTCCTCAACACCAGCTTGGATCAGAAATGGCTGAGATGTCCCAGAAAGCCGCCCCGCTGAGCCCCGGCCAGAGGCAGAAAAGAGGCGCTCTGGCCAAGGCTGCAAACATCCCAGTGGGTTTGCGTTTCTTAGCACACTGCTTGTTTTTGTTTAAAAAAAAAAAAGGAGGGAATGAATGTACTGAAAGTCTGCTAAGCTAAACACAAGGGAAGGCATAGCTGGAATGATTTCCTAGGGCTTTTATTAAAATGCCGTGAGTTTGAGACGCCCCCTCTGCAGTGCTGGGTCCAGCTGTGGAGTCCTCAGCACAGGAGAGACAGGGACCTGTTGGAGGAGGGACAGAGGAGGCCACAGAGATGGTTCATGGGTTGGAACCCCCCTGCTGTGAAGCCAGGCTGAGAGTTGGGGTTGTTCAGCCTGGAGAAGGCTCTGGGGAGACCTTCTTGCAGCCTTTCAGTACTTCAAGGGGCCTGTCAGAAAGGTGGGGACAGACTTTTTAGAAGCACTTGTGACAGCACAAGGGGTGATGGTTTTAAACTAAAAGAGGGGAGATTCTGGCTAGAGAGAATAAGAGAGAACAGCCTTTGATCTGTGCTTGTCTGTATGCACCCATTCCACCATCTTCCAATTACAGAGCACCACTTTTCACCTCATTCAAATATTGCGATTTAGGTTACACTCTGAACACCAAAATTATCATGCTGTTCAGGGGAAACAAGCACTTGATTTCTTTTCAAAACTACTCCTGCTTCCTTTGGTTCAAAGGGGGAATCAAGCCATGCATCTGTTAGTGCTGTTTCAGCTTGCAAAGGGGTCTTTGTACAGACAACAGGCCTTTGAGTCCCCGTCTGCTACTTTTTATTTTACTCTAAACCAAGCCAGCATCAAAGACACAGAGGAACCGTGGCAGGCAACATAACTTGAATCCTTCATAACACCGATGCATAAAAGTGTCATGACACTGCCAAGGATCAGCCTGCTACTCAATCTTTAGGACAATAAATGTGTATATTTTGGAGGAATGTTTTCCAAATTGAAAGGTCTCTTTCTCTTTCATCCTTTCCTCTCCTCCACCCTCCTACCAGCAATCTGAGTCCTCAGTGACTCAGTCTTCCTGGAGATCCAGGGCTTGTTTTAGGAAATATCTCACTAGTTGCCGATTTTGCAACAAAATATAATTTAATGAATACAAAATGCAAAGCTTGGATCTCTCACCAGCCTGCTTCCCTCTTGTAGAGTGAATCCAGAACACTGTTAGCTCTTTATCTTCTGAAAATGTGGTTAAATTCAGTTAAGCCTAAACTAGATTAAGAATCATTAGACGAGTCAGACATACTATCATATAATTTTCATTTCCTTAGTAGATGGAAAATGATTTACAATATATCCAGCTCTTCTGTTTTAAGCAGGTTTGTACCCATTAATTGATGATATCAGGTATCTGAGATGAATTGCAAATGACAGGATATGAATGAATAATATTTATGCAAAGACTCTTCAGTCTAAACAAGGCTGCTAACGTGCCATTCCCGAAGGATTAACACACCAGCACTTCAGTACATTGTTTTCAGAGCATTATATTAACTGAGAGAAGTCTGTGTATTAACGAAAACTCCCTTGAAATACATTTCCTTTTAAATGACAATGCATGTTTTGAGTAGATTGCTAAAATATCTGAAAGTGGACTGGAAAGTGACAAAATATTAGGGATTAATTTCCCTGTCATTACATTAAAACGGTTGCTTTCTTCTTACAGATAACTTGCCAGCAGAAAGCTAAATATATGGAGAATTCCAGTCCACTGGTTTTAGTTACGGAAGGAGGAGGTGTTATACAGCACAAGGCTGGAAAGCATGAGAATGTCTCAGAAGTAAGATGAACACAATAAGAATTAATAATATTCATGGTGGTTGTTTATATAAAAAATGTGGGTTTAAACTGGTAAATTTTAGCTTGATTTTTCTAAGAAAATGGAATGTATACACATATTTGCTTGTCTCATTTCCCTACAGCTCTTAACCTTATGTCTATGTAAATATTTTCACTTGAATTTGGCAGAAGGGCTAACACCTCAAAAACATCTTAAATTAATGAAAAGGTTTTTTTAAAAATATATAAATTAATAGAAGAAAAAAACTGTTAATATTTCTCACTAATAGAAACCCTGCTTTATAGTCTCAGTCCACGAGAGGCAGCATACAAACTTCACAGTGCCAGGAAAGCCACAGATTTTGTTGGCTCTGTAGCTCTGTAACTACCTGCCCTTACATTTTGGTCCCTGAACCTTTAGTAACCTGAAGGAAGCAGAACTGTGTCTATATATCCAAAGTTAATGATGACGTAAGACTTTTTCTAAAATAAGTTCTTAGACATAGTGCATCCAGTCTTGTGGAGCTCTGTGCAGCATCAGAAAAGTGAAAAAATCAAGCTGCAGTACCCAGTCTGGTGAGTGTTGCTGATGGCCTAGGAGGTTTTAGATGGGAGAGTTGTTTTGGAAGTGGAAGGTCTCTGTGGTAATTTTAATGCAATCCCTGAGCTTCTGCCAATGTTTTATGAGGTGGCAGGAGCAACCCTGCCAGTCCTGAGCCAGCCTCTCATGCCTGGGCAGTGCTGGCAGCTGACACCATCCTTTCCTATTTGTTCCTACCCAGATACCTGAGAGACGAGAAATGGTAACGACAATTTGCATGAAGTAGTGACTTGTTTGCAAAACATCACAAGTCAAGTCAAGTTTTGCCAGAAACACTTTCATACCACCCACCATCTATTCCTGCCAATTTTTTGTAGCTCCTGTGACAGTTAAATTTGCAATTTGATTAATGACTTCATTTCAGGGCTTGGAGTATGTTTTATATCACTACTTCCCGAAAAGAGAGTCCAGTAATTAGACAAATACAGTGAAGTAGCTCAAAAGACTTTTTAAAGTTGTTAATGTAGTAACAAAGTAGCATAAATAAATATGACAGAATAAGGAGGCTCTAAAAATATCCCCTTCACATTGAAGGTTGGGGTTTTTTCTGCATTTTTTCCTTCTCATTAGAACAAGGCAGACAGGTCTTTGCTAAATGCACAAAGGAGCATGAGGAGTATGTTAAATATTACTCTGGTCTAGATTACGAAGCAGTTCTTAAAAGTGAAACTTCATGTTCACCTGCAGGTTACTGGTCATAAAGCACAGCAAAATCAGTTCAAAAAACTACTTTAATTATGACTCACAAACATTATTCTTCGTGCCAAGCTGATAATTGAGATAGTTATTTTCCATCAAGTGCAACAACAGCAGCTGTGGGCTGTAACACAGACAAGTCATCTTCGCATTGCTCATTATTTTTCAGTAATTGAATAATTTTATCCTTCACACCTGTTATATAAAACCTGGTGGTATCACAATAGCCTGAAAAAAATGGCTATCTATCCCCTCTGTCACTCCTAGACATCTCTCCTTAAGAACTTCTTGAAAAAAAAAAAAAAAAAATTTCAAAAAGCCCTATTTTAACCATTTCTTCAAGTTTCTATATGCCAATGACCACCCCTAGATAATTCATGCATAAGAAAACTTTCATGTGGACTCAAATCAGTCAAGAATTCTGTACTTGACATGACCAGAATTTTTTATATGAATTGTCAATTAAGTTTCCCAATTTGAAATGCAGAGAAGCATTTGGAAGTGATATATATATATATATATTTTGTTTGTGATGTTGCCTTGATACAGTTTGCATTTGTGTACCCATTAAAGACGCAGCTCTATGAGCTTAAGAAGAAACTATTCAGAGCAGATAGAAATATAAAGAGATTTTGTCTGCCTTGCTTCAAACTATGAATATGAGATCAAAAACTCAGTCTGTAGTCTTCTGAGGAGTAACTTTTCTAGATATTCTTTAAAAAACAGTAGTCATTCCAAAACTGTAACATAATGTTGCTGCTTTTGGTGTATCTGCCCTTGTTCTGGGGTGCTTATGCTAAAGCAGATTTTGACTTTCTGGATATGCTCCTCTCTGTGTTGGTATTAACTGCAGAAGCAAGTTTTTATCTGAACTGTCTGAAGCTATGTGAGATGTGGACTTTGGTATTTCTTGAAACAAACACCCAGTACTGACATCTTCTAAGATCCGATATTTCTAACAAAGTAACTGAGGTTGGAAGGCACCTTGGAGAATCACCTTTTCCAATTCTTCTGCTCAGAAAGGACCAGCAAGAGCCAGTTGCCAAGGTTGTTGGGTATCCTCAGGGATGGAGACTCCATAACCCCTCTGTCCAACCTGTTCCAGCATTTGACCACCCTCACAGTAAAGAATTTACCTGTTTAAGTGGAATTTCCTTCGTTTCAGTTTCTGTGTTTTATGCATTAGTTAAAACTCTACTGCAAGTTGTACTCCACAGCCTCTCTGGGCAGCCTGGGACAGGCTTTGGCACATTCACAGGAAAGAAATTTTTCCTCCTGTCCAGGTGAAACCTCCTGGATTCCAGTTTGTGCCCATTGCCCCTTGTCCTTTTGCTAGGCACCACTGAAAAGAGTCTGGCCCCATCCTCTTGACCCCCCACCCTTTAGCAATTGATTAACATTGATCAGATCCCCTCACAGTCTTCTCTTCTCTGGGCTAAACAGTCCCAGGGCTCCCAGCCTTACCTCATCACAAACATGTTCCAGTCTCCTCAGCATCTTTGTAGCCTCTGCTGGACTCTCTCCAGTAGTTCCTTGTCTCTCTTGAACAGGGGAGCCCAGACCCGGACACAATACTCCAGATGTGGCCTCACAAGGGCAGAGTAGAGGGGGAGGAGAAACTCCTTCGACCTGCTGGCCACACTCTTCTTAATTCACTCCAGGACACCATTGGCCTCCTTGGCTATGAGGGCCCATTGCTGGCTCATGGTGAACTTGTGCCCCAGGACTTTCAGGTCCTTCTCCACAGAGCTACTTTCCAACAGATCAGCCCCTCACCTGTACTGCTGCAGGGGGTTATTCCTTCCCAGGTGCAGGACCTTGCTGTTGCCCTTGTTGAACCTCATGAGGTTCCTCTCTCATTATTATTCTCCTTATCATTCTCATCATTATTCTCATTATTATTATTATTATTATTATTCTCATTATTATTCCCAGTGGTTATCTCAGAATGTTGAATAAAAGATTAAAATGACCATATGGAAGTCAACTTTCTGTTATTATACCAGATTTATTGTAGTTTTATGTCAGCACAGTAATAAGCAGACAAAGCAACTTTTTGTTAATGCGGCAGTTATGGTTATTATTTCTCATGCGATAAAAAAAACCCAAACCTGCAATTACTGCTTACCAATATTTGTCCTCCCTGGGGAAAAGAAAAATGGTAGATAAGGATCTCTAGATGTCTGTATGTTGTTAGAAAAGATGGAGCTTGGCAAAAGCTTGGTGTGAGGACAGTAGCTGCCCCAATACCATAGCCTATTAGCTCCCCTATAGCTCTTTTGCATTACAGCAGATCTACGGTGAGGTAGTCCTTAAGGAACAAGTCTTTCCTTGGGAGCTCTTTCACTTCAGGGTATTCAGTGTCCTTTCTTCAAACTCAGAATGTCTTATTTCCTTCAAATTAGCTATCACATCCTCTCTTAATTGAAAAATCCTGAAGCCTCAAGGCTCCCCATAGTATATTCTCTCTCTCCCCTCCACTCACTGAGTCCAGTCCTTTCCTTATGCTCTTATAAATTAAGCTGTTTAGCATCCTGCAGCTTAATGTAAAGGAAATTAGACACATCCAAACTATATATATTTATTTATTTTAATTTTTTTTCTTTCCCATCTGTATTACAGGAAATGGCACTGTTATCTGACTTCAAAAAGGCACTTCACTGGCAGTTGGTAAATTAACAAAAATCAGATAATTATCTATAACGTTCTATAATCTACAATATTTTTTTTCATGTCACCCCCTTTGACAGGACACATGCAATTATCAGCTAAACAGATCAGCTGACAAATTCCAGTCCTTCTGAACAGAATATGCCCGTGTAAAGCCCTTCTCAGACCTTCTAATTTGTTCAACAGCTTCAGTCTTCAAGTGACAACTTCACATCCTCTGACGTCGAATTCAGGGTCTTTATTTAAAGAAAGCAAGGGCTCATGTACATGCACAGTGAATGTGAAAAATATTTTGCCTATTTTGCATATTTCTGCAATTTCAACATTTTGGTGTGGAATCCTTGTAATTTTTATGTCACTTCTTTTCACAACCATCATGTTCGTTACCACAAAACACAAAAAGTGTTTTCATAATTTTTTTTTTAAGGTTTTCAATACGGTTATATCCAGTCAAGGACAAGGTGGAGGGCAGAGGTCCCAAAGTGTGGCTATAACTGTCTTATCTGTCTTGGAGATTTCATATGTAGCTAAGAAAATGATTCTCCCTAGTCCTCCTTTTGTTGTTAGCTGATGAAACGCAGATCTGCTGAGAAGAGACAGTTCCTCTTGTAGGAAATCGAGTGCCCAGGCAGGAGTGAACTGACACAGGCAGCACCACCTACTGCCTGTTCTTCAGTTCAAATGGCTGAAACAGCTGACAGCCTTTTAACAGCATGCTTCAGCAGAGGTTGATGCTAAGAAGGAAGTCGTGATAACTCAGCTTCATCATGGATTTTCTCATCTTCTTGTCCAGAGATGCAAAGACATATGAAGAGCTGGTGAATGACCTCTGGATGTCACACTGATTAATTGGGGAAGTTTGCTTTCACCACTGGATACCAAGTGGCCTGTCAGGTTAATTATCGTTCTCTCAGAAGTCTATTTCTCTTCCAGTGCCACCTCCTAGAGTCCCTACAACATGCCTCATGCAGCAGGGACATTTCCAGCACACAGTTTTGGGGATCATGGAAACCCCTTCTAAACATCCTTTTTCTTTTCCACAGGATGAAAAAAATCTGTTTCTCATGAGTAGCACCAAAGTGCTGTTTAAACACCTTAAAAGGCAGATTTTTCCAAATTACATGACCTAAGGTAGAAACAGCCATTGATAGAATGATACAGTGGACAGGAACAATGTAATATTTTAATAAGCAAGTTTACTTTTGAAAACACAGTCATTTCCAGGAATTACCTGATGATCATAAAATTATTGAAATTTTATCTTCTGCAGAACCAAAAAAGCAGGAGCTGAATTCTGTGTTACAGGTTTTATCCCAGTCTACTTCCACATAACCCTGGCTCCAGATGACAATTTAACCATGGAAAGGCTAATTTCCATTAAAAATTTCATTAAATTGAAATAAATAAAATCAATAAATCATAAAATTTCCATTAAAATTTCCATACCATTTCAGGCCATCAGGCTGTCTTTCTGAGACAGCTTAGGGGTCACCAGAATTTACTTTAAATGACCAGAGATAATGGTCTAAAAAGTAGAATATTCCTGCCATGAGCTAGATGTGCTTCTAGCTCCTTCCACATTCTTTTCAAGGGACTCTTAGCACTGAAGCTCAATGTCGTCTTCTATTTGTAGGCTGCAAATTCTAGTCTCTCATGTCCCAGCTGTATTTTATATTCCATCCATCTTTCAATATCATTCTGTATTTTTGTACCTGCCCTCTTTCTTTTCTCTATGCCCATCTTCTCATTTTCTCTGGTGGGTTTACTTTACTGTGATGCCACCTTTACCGTAGTGAAAACGCTGTTGTTACAGTCTTTGCAAGAAAAATCTTGATGTTATCCTTAGATCTTCTGAAAGCTGAAGAAAAGAATTTAGCAGCTGAGTGGCTGAAGTTTGTATCTCAGTATTCGAGATTATAGACAGGCTGAGCTGCACCGAATGAGGTCAGTAGTGTCACAGGAGTACAGAGACATTAATTCCTGGATTTTTCTTTTGTTGTGTTTTTCTGGAAAATCAGGATAAGTTTGTACAACAGAGAACACAGAGTACACAAAGTTCACTCACTGTGTGGCATGAACACAAATTATATCAAAATAAATAGATCTGAGAATCAATACTAGACCTTTTTCTATCATATGCTGATACGGATTTTCCCATTTTTTCAGAATTCAAGATTGCCGTACATCTGCCGGAGACACAGTGAAGGACTGTGGTGATGGGTGGGACACTGAGCACAGCTGATGGTACATCTGGGGCAGGGAGACAGTTTGGATGTCCCATGCCCTTGAAGTCAGCAGGGGATGGCAAGCTGGGCCAACGCAACCGGCTGCTGGGAGATAGGAAGACAGCTCACACCCTCACCTCATCATCAAACCCACTGTGTTGATCTCCAGAAAGGACATGAGGGCTTGTATACCTTTGAGAGGAGAATAGTTTGGTGTAAAAATGAGGAGTTGAGAGCTGGAAGAATGGATGGATTGACTGAGAGAATTGGTATGCTTTTCAATTGTGAAGGTTGTTTTTTTCTTTGAGAAAAGCAGCATGGTTCAAGGAAAGGGACAGAAATAGGCAACACGCATGATTTCCAAATTCAAGGCCAAAATTACTTTCTTATCTGTGAAAAGATAGCTGACAAAGATCCATTAACTTGATATTCATGTTTTATCCAAACAATGCAAGGAGACTTTCAGACAAAAGTAGTTGTAAATGCTTTGAATATTTTATGCAGGGGTGTGGTATGTTTTAGGTAAAATTTCTTTCAAAATTATGCAGAATGTGCTTACTAAAATTTTTTCTATGCCAGAAGAGATATCATTCTGATGCAAGAATAAAGTAGACATGAAACACTGTAACATTGGTTTTTTTCGTGTTTTAAGCCTGATCAAGCAAAGTTTGGTCAAATACAACAGGGCACTAGAGCCAAGCTGCTCAGCCTCATTCAGGGCCAAGAGAAGCCTTTCAGTTAGGTCTAGTTTAGCAGTGTGGGAGCTCTAATTAATCAGTGCTAAAGTGCCTAACGATCATTTGGGGAAGCCTTTCTGAAAGGTACTGGTCCTCAAAATTTCATGTTTGAGCCAGACATGTCCATAACAATTAACAACCACCATCAGCAGAATAAAACATTTGAAGTGGTTGTATCCAATCTGTTAACTGGATCCTGTTCAACCTGTTAACTGAGCTGATTAGTGACACAAGTTCTGAGACAACTGGGCTGTCCCACCCACCTTCACAACTGTCCTGCAGGAGCAAAGCCTTTGTTTCTCTTTGTGATGGAGATCTCTGTGGACAAAAGACACATTTTGTGCATTAACCCAGTATCTTTTATTAACTCTTTCCTTCTTCCCTCCCCCCAATGTACATACCATCTCAGACAAATTAATGTTCTTATGAAGTGTTTTTTCAGGCAGGCAGATTAGTCACAGTTCTGACTGAGGAGAACTCTTGATGGGAATTTCGTATCTACTGAAAGGCATTTCTGCATCACCTTAACCATAATAGAAACATGTATCAAATGGGGCAAAAGCAGAATAACTTGCAGAAACCATGAGGAAAAAATGAAGGAATGTCAATTGTTTATCCTGAAGTCAAGCAGAAATAAAAGTTTTTTGCCAAGTGGAGGACAGTATTTTCCAAGCCTGTGGTTCTTGGAACAAAAAGTAATGAACATAAACTGCCTTAAAATACTTAAATCGGGTATCAGGCAAACTTTGAGACATTAAGAGCTTCATTTTTAGACCCTTCTTTAAGAAAGATGTCAGCCAAAACCCATCCTTTCTTTAAAGAAGTCTCATTATACTTGAGGCTTCCCAATCACATCTTCAAGCAATTTTAACTGCTCCTTCCCCTTTTTCTGATAGTAGTAAAGCTATTTCCACATAGATATTTTTTACTCCATAGATCATAGAATAACAGAATGATTTGGGTTGGAAGGGACCTCTAAAGGTCATCTAGTTCAACCCCTCTGCAGTGATCAGGTACATCTTCAACTAGATAAAGTACTTTAGTCTACTAATGCTATCAAAGTATTTACGGATACTTTAGTCTCCTGACTGCTAACAATAATGCACAGCAGATAGATTGTCTTTTTCTTCTTCAGGGAAACCTCCAGTGACCCCAATATTTAACGTCATCAGATTTGAGTGGTGCATCACTAGAAAATTCTTTGCCTGGCCCCTCTGCGCAGCGCAAGCTTTGCTTAGCTTCACTTTCCAGGACCTGCTCTGGAGCTGCTTGTGTCACTGTGTTATTTCCCCTTTCAAAAAGTTGAGTGCAGAGCTATAGAGAGGAAAATTTAAATGAAAAAGTTCCTAATGCAGTCTAGCTATGACATGATTACAACTAGGTTAAATGTATTAGTTCTCCACATATTACACTAGAGGTCATACAACATCTAATTTATTTCCTTGACTTTCACATTTCACACTCCCCTGAATGTAATTTCTTTCAATTTTCCCTGCTGTCGGTAATTGGTGTGCCACACATCTCTCTTCTCCAACAGACTCAGTCTGATTATACTGGCACTGCATTCTGTGTGTCTATTAAGAACCAGGGATCAAACTTTCCCCCAGGCCTGGTTTCCATTTCTGTCTCTCATACTCATTCATTTGTTAAGGGCATGAAGTCCTCATATATTTCACATTTGGAAAGGTTAGTACTTTCTTAAGACGAAAAAACCCCACCCCACAACCTCACAACACTTGCCAGTGGCCGAGGCTGTCGTTCAGACTTCACATTCTGTCTTGGCTTTCACCTCCTCCTGTGATGCGTTGCAGTCTTTTTGGAAATGTGTCACTTAATGCAGGCAGGGATTGTGTCTCATCTTGCAAATTCTTTAAATGGTAGTGACAATGAAATGTAAAGTTTGGATTATTTTGTAAACTGCTATAGGGGAAATGAAATATTGAAGAAGACAAGAGCTCAATTTTGTTTTCAGATCACAAAGTTCTTGTCACATTTATTACATTCACAAACAGTTTCTCAGGGTCTGCTTCTGTTTGTAGCACCAATTTTATGATTGTTGAAGTCTACTGTGTTCCAGGAAGTGGGTATTTCTTACATCCAGTTTTAAAAGATAGCAGAGAATCTGAATTGAAATTTCTTGAAAAAATCTGCACATACCCTCATGGCTGAGACACTATCATTGCTCCCCAGCTCTAAGTGTTTCAGTCTCCAATGAAATATTCCTTTATATATCTCTTATATAGTTCCACGTATTATTCCTGTGACAGAAAGGACCAGGATCTCTTTGCACCTGACCTCTCTCTATCATTTTAACTACTTCACACTGTTCTTTAGGTTTTAAGAATCCGTGTTTTGTTGTTCTCTTGGCACCTGACTGAAATCATTATTACTTTGCTTTCACATTTACAACTGTAAGTAATGTCAAAAAGACCTGCAATCCTGTAGCTGAATAGGTTGTAAGAAGGAGAAAGGAATCCATGGGGATGTCTCTTCAGCATCCATTCTCTCCTGGAAAATCCTCCTCTCCTCATCACTTCTACTTTTGCTGGCAGCTTGATGTGAACCTACTTCTGTGGAATTGTGAAGTTGTGAGATAGATAATCAGTTACTTTCAATGACGTAAAAGACACGCTGGCTGTCATGTCACATCAGGCCCATAGAAATTATTCCTGTATGGCTTTGAACATCCCCCCTTAGAAATGTTTGATACTCTGACCTGATTAAAAGGTGGATTTTTTTAAAGGCTAATGGAATTGTGTTTATACAAAGACTCACAACCCACCGTACATCAGCTTAGGGAGGATTTCACAGTGCTTGGAAATTTCCCAAACAAGTGCTCAGTTCAGAATAAATTGTAGCATTTTTAAAATACAAATACACTTTGATTTCCATATCCTGTTTTGCTGTAAATAGGAAAGTAGGGTTTTCCCTTCCAATTTCAATAGGACTTGTCTGTCTCCCTCCCTCCCTCCCTTCCACTTTCTCTCTTTGACAAGCAAGGTCCAGAGAAGGCTCACCAAGATGATCCAAGGACTGGGAAGCTGCCATGTGAGGAAAGGCTGAGAGAACTGGGTTTGTTCAGCCTCGAGAAAAGAAGGCTCAGGGGAGATCTTATCACCACGGTCCAGTATTTAAAGGGTGGCTACAAAGAACATGGAGACTCTCTTTTTACAAGGAGCACATGGAAAAGATGAGGGATAATGGGAACAAGTTGGGGAGATTTCAGTTAGACACAGGATGAAAATTTTTCACAATGAGAACAATCAACAATTGGAATAATCTTGCCAGGGAAGTGGTAGGGTCCCCAACATCAGACACGTTTAGGAGTCAGCTGGACAGAGTGCTGTACCAGCTTGTCTAGACTGTGGCTTTGCCAAGAAAAGTTGGAGCAGGTGATCTTTGGGGTCCCGTCCAACCTGATACTCTATGATTTAACTCCAAATAGGAGAGCAGCCCATTCAGGCATAACATTCATTAAGGACCACAAGCTCTTCTCTACAGGAAGCAGTCTGGGACTCTTGAGGGATCTGTCACCATCTCTATTCTCTCAACTGTCCTGCAACCACTTGCTTTTCCACACAGAACAATAATTCACCTAATACCAAACATTATTCATGTTTCATATCACTTTTCCTCCATTCCTCTTCTATGCATCACTACATGTTTGACTGCTCTGAAGGAGCAGATTTTCAGCATATATTGTAGTAATTACATTCAAACAGTACATGCCTTTAAAACCTAGTAGATCACTTAGGCTTCCTATCTATCTTCAGGATAGCTGATTGCTGCCATTTTCAGAATGCTGGTATGGTTGTTGAAATGCTGGTATAAAATACTGCAGCAGTTACTGAGCACAAGTATCTCCCATTGCCTACCAGGGACAACAAATCATAATTCAAATTAACCTTACTGTGTAATGAAATTTTGTTATGTATCATTATGTTATGTTTTATATTATCTATAAATCAGTCCTAGATAGCCATTTGCTTAAATGGGGGCTGGGGTGTTGTGTGACAGAGTGAAGCTTAGAATCCTCCCTATGATTAATTTTTCAAATAACAGTGAAGTACAAAGTAGAAAACAAATAATTTTGTAAAATGACAGTGTTTGGGGCCCTCAAAACAATTCATTATGTTTAAGAATCAATAGAGATGGCTCTTCAACAGTATCTATCACGTAATTCAATTATAACAAGGAAGTTGGTTTTGCCTGACAACCTTCTGGAGGGAAATGTGCTCAACATCCCACAAGAGCCAACTGTCACACTTTATCCACTTCTGGACCAGATCGAGTAATAAGCAGTCCTTTCTAGGATACGTGTCATTCTGCATTTCCAGAAACTCAAAGCAATTTGTTTACAGTTTACTGAGAATATTTCCAGGTTTTCCAGTTCAAAAATATATCTACTGGCTATTTTGGTGACGTAAAGTTCCATGTTTTATCAGAAAGTGATATTTTAAAAGGTTTACAATAGATTGTTTTAAATGTTTCAGAATTAATCAGGCATACTGCTTCTCTGTCATTCTGGTTTTCTGGCAATTCTGCCATACATATATTTTATCATCAAATATACAAGTAATACAAAAATAAAGTTTTCAATCATATTGTTTTCATGTTTCCAAGCCAATCTTTTTCAAGATGTTGTGGAAACAAAAAAATAAAATAAAAGAAGAGAAAATGTAATTTTTTAGGGGAAGCTACTGGGTTTTACAATTGTTTGCTTCCTTCTTACTGAGATACTTCCCACCTTTTTGAAGAGCACAATTACAGAAAAGTGAATTGGACCTGATTCACCATCACTTTTCTCCAGTTTTATGTTGAGTAAGTGTTGCTTTTAATGTCATTACAAAGGCATAAAACTAAAATAAGGCAGTAGTAATTCAATTCCAACACACATACCAGGTAGTAAAAATGTCTATAGGGAAAGAGCTTTAAATATATTTAGATAAATAGATGCTTCAACCAACCAACACACACAGGTTTATGACTACCCCTGATCCATAGCAGACTTCTCATCACTGTCACTGGGAGTTCTGAATCTGTGAACTGAAGGTAGGATATGCCTCACAGAGATCATAACATCTTTAGCATTTTGGTTTTGCTTCTTTATCTTCCTCGACAGTTGTGGAGAAATCAGGTTTGCAAAAGAAGGCAGCATAAATAGTTTAGTCCTCAGGTTGCTCAATAATTTCTAGCAGCCAAATTCATTCCTAGTGCAGCTCCATCTGTTCCCAATGAAATTACATGTGGTAAATTTTGCCCAAAGTGTTGAAAAGCTTGAGGAGCCATTAATTTTTGTAAATTTTGGAGGCACTACCAAGATGAGAAAGAAAAGGGTTAGTGATATAATTTGGGAGGTAATGGATAAGAAAAGGATTTAATTAAGGGTAATGGGAAAGCATTAAGGCAAAGGAAATTTGCCAGTAGGTTGATGTAAAAACATATACATATTCTCAGTGCTCTGATCAATTTAACAGTTCAGTAGTCATCAGAATAACGTTGAAGTCCCACTGTTTGAAGCAATTAAATACATGTGTTTCAAATCGCAAACACACACAAACCAGAAACAGAAAATGACACAGGCCTGTTTCATCACCAAGTGCCTCTAGTTTGAATTATTTCCCAGCATGACAGCAATGCCTGGCAAAAGATGGTAATGTTGCCAATTAGTTGGATTATTAATTTGTCATCTCTGATGCTTATTTCTTTGTTTCAAAGTTTGGTTACAACTGATCTGACAAAACGCAGTTAAGTGCAGAATGTAATTTCAAGTTCCTGAAATGTAAAAACCTTTTATCCCTTCAGTTGTTTGCTTTTCAGCTTCTTTTCAAGCAAAGCTCAATTAAATATATAACTGAAATAGTGAAGAAAGTAATACAATTTTCAAGAGAGCTATGTAAATTGGAAGGATAATTATCAATATAAAAAATGCAGGCTCCTGTATGGTATCATTGGATCAAAAATACTTTTAAGAACTATATACATAAATTTATAGCTGCTTATTTACGTCCCATTCCATGAGTTTTTAATACAATTGATTTCTCCATTTGGAAAGACCATTAAAGGACAAGTCAGACATGCATGCTCTGGAGAGAAATTATTGAGTGGGGTGTTAAAAAGTGAGCAGATTAAAAAGGCTACTTGCAAGAGACAGACATAGAGAGTTAATGAAGTGTGCTCCCTACAATCCATCAGTTGTCACATTGCAGCTATCTGGTGATAAAATCAATATAAATGCCGTTGGATACACAACATTGCTTCACTGGGAACTCTAACCTCAATATGTCATCATACAGGTATTTAAGCAGTGGCCAAATTGTACACAAAGCTTAATGTGCCTCTGAGCTTGTAACCTCTGACAAAGGGTTTATTTATTTTACGATTTTGTTTGCTTTCAGCACACCTTTGTTTGATGCATTCATCGCAGCAGTTATCTTCCTGAGGTGGATCAGGTGGTTTTGTAACCAAGACTTTCCCAACACGCTTCAGTCAAGAGAAATCACCATTTTAATCAATTCAATCAATTTTAATACTAATAGAAAAACTTTTAAAATGTAAGTGGTTTAAAAGACCTTTTTTCCCTCTGATTATTTTTCACTACAAAAAGTGATTTTGGAGCTGTTCACTGAGCTTATTTTTCCATCCACTACTTTTAAAAAGTGTGATTTTGTGCAGACTGGTGACTCTGACATTATTCATGTGAAAAACAAATCCAAAAAGTATACATAGGCTGAATATGAATTTTATCAGATTAAACCGAAACAGTGTCTTCAGAGAAAGAAAAACAACTCTTATTCTAATATCTGCCCCTTGCTGATTTGAGAAGGGCATTGCTTGCAAAGCTCATTAAAGACAGTTGATTACTACAGATGTCAGGGGGACAAAAAATAAGAGGAGCCAGAATCAGCTATTTAGGTCTTCTCACAAAGAATACTATCCATGTTGTGACCTTCTGACAGGACTCTGAGATTAGAAGAGACAGATATGAGCAAAGACCTCCTTTTCTCAGATCTCATTACCTTTAAAGCTTATAGACATGAATCAAATTGAGAAAACGCAACAGAAATCACACTGTATAGGTTGGTTCTTAATGTTAATATCGAGCCTAACACAGGACTAATACAGAATGCATACATTTTCCCTGTTGCTCTGTTTCCAAGAGGAATGTTCAGCATTTCTTCTCTGCTCATATCCTATTCCTCACAAAACCACTCTATCTAGTCCCTCTCAGCGCTTCCTCAGCCACCTCCAGTCACTTACTGCTAGCGTAGACTTTTTCTATAGACGCTTCTACATAAGCAGTCTACCCTTCACAGTATGTTCAGTAATAGACCTTTATCAACAGCCAAAGGGCCTTTTAAACAAAAACAAATTTAAAATTAAATACTTCAGCCCCAAATAAAACAATAATTTAAAAAAAATCCTTCGAAGTTGAAAATCCTTCTGTTGCATGAAAAATGTTTACTCACGTTCCCATTCATTTGCCTAGGTTTCTTTTTCACTTGTATCTTCATTGCTTGATATCATCTCCCCTGTCTTTGGTAAGGGCTGTCCTTAAATTTCTGTTATATGGAAGACTGTATCTCTTCATCTAAAGACAGTTCTTAACAGTCCAGATCTGAAGTGCTTGGTACCCATCCACCATCCTTTCTGGTGTTCAACAAGATGCTAGGGTGATGTGTAAGAGCCGTTACATTATCTTCCAAGCTGAACACATTTCAAGGCTTGCCAAACTGCAATAACAGCTCCAGTGATCTGCCAGTGGCATAAGACCAACCCATCTCTGTGCATTACCAATACATTTTCCACTGGTTTTGCTCACTGCTTTTGAAATCTAGGGATAATAGCTATGTAAAGCCATGGGCAATGGTTTATTTTAATTTTTCATTTATTTTAATTTTTAATGCTTATTAATGCCAAGAATAACTATGATCAGTGGACCACACAGATTCATTTACTTCCTTACCATGGTGAGCAAGCAAAATGGCAAACATGAAGACAGGTATTTCACTCCTTTACTGCAATAAACATGATAAGCTGAACCATAGGAAACTAGAAGTCATGTCCCAGGAAGCAATATTGATGAGTTTAAACTAGCATTCCTCCACTGATATTCTGCTTCACATTGGTAGAAATTTCCTATCCTCTAAGCTCATGTTGGAGGTGCTTTTATCTGGTGTGGTTTGATCAACTGTGGAAGCCAAAGCTGACTCAACCGATTTCTACAGTCTTCCAGTGTATTTTGCTCACAGCTACTGTGCCTTCAGGGACCCTGTGCTGTGCCCATTTCCCCACCACTGCTTCCCTCTCCACCACTTCTGCGCTGGTTCTCCTGTCTGTCACCCTCTCCACACAGGAACTTGCAGCCATGTCCTTCCAGCTTATCTTGTCCTTGGCCCAAATCAAGCAGTACTGAAAAACTTGCTACAATATCCAATGGAGCAAAAAAACCCCATCATTCCACATGGAAATTTCAGAGTATCTGTTCTGCCCTGGAAGGTCAACACATTTTATGAGTCACCTGCCAACATTTTACTTTATCTCAGTGAATCCAGAAGCAACGTGGCAGGAACCTGCTTGAAATGTCAACCTCATTAGGCTTTTAAACAAATTACCCTAAATCAAAGTTACATATTTTTAGCAGAATGCATATAAATTTTATATTTGTTTTAAGTTATACACTAGTATTCACTCACAAGAGTGAAATAAAGATGAACAGATAAATGAGAATAATTTTTATTTCCTGTTAACACTTGCATTTGAATTGTGCTGCTCTCTGTTCGCTTTTATGGCTAGTTTAGGTATGATCTTACAGCAAAAAGAAAGAAAAAAAGTAACTCAGTCAACCTCCTGGACTTTGTCGTCACATACTTGAACTACAGTACCAACGTCATGACACTCACTTTTACCTAGAAGAAAAGAACAATTACGTAATTTTTCCTTCTACCATGTGTTCTACCTTTTGATTTTCTCATAGCAATATTGTAATGATAGGACAATTTCTGGGCTGTTTTCTAATATAATAATACACAAAATGTAAGCTACTAATACTGCCTAATCCTTCTGGTAACTTTGGGCTGTACCATTATGATCTGTCTTGCCACATGAGCTAGCTAGATGATGCCCAAAGGAACACCCCCCAGAAAGGTTTATATTCTTCATCCAGTCAGTTAACAGCCCTCAAAAAGGTTTGTATCCTTCATCTACCCAGTTAATGAAATACATGAAATATAATGTCAACTAAAACAGAGAGGCCCATCTAGATGCAAATACTGGTTGCAGCTTGAGACTCTCAGGGATCCTTGATTTTATAAGTAAAAAAGGGAGAAAATCAGTATAAATTCCAAGAAGACTGAGAAAAGCAGTTAGAAAAGCCAACTTTTGTAGATAGAAATTGAAGTTCCTGAAGCTCAGTCATGATGTCAGATGTTTAACTTCCTAGTGTGAGAGGAAGTCATTTATCTGGGAGGGAATTAACAAAGAAATGGTTTCATAATTTAACTTCTAAATTGTACCTCTTATCATTGAATTAAATCACACATGGAACCGACAGAGGGAAATAAGTTCAGAGCATGAGGAAGCAGGAGCACGATGATTAGTGTTTTCCCTAAGGTATAGCTCCAGCAAGAGAAATACAGGGGGTTTTCAAAGATCAGAGATAGAATTGTTGGGCATGAGACGAAAAAAAGATCTGAAGAGGAAGAGCTTGTTTAAACCAAATCCATTATATATCTTTATACTTACAGAAACAGTTTCACTTTTTCCAAATGTACTTTTCCAAGTATTGTTTGTCATAAGAGACCCACACTGAAGTAAGTTGCCCACAACACTTCTTAATTTGGTTGGTTGTCATTGTATAGACTCAACACTCACTATTTCTCCAACAGCTCAAATGCTCATGCTCCATCCTGTTGTGGCTACAAGCCCTTTTATAACCCTTCTGATACCAAGTGCTCTCACCTGATTGGCTCAAGCAAAGACCACCTGCCCACAATTAACTTTGATGAGCTTTCTCTGTTTGGGAACTGGTGCTTCTTTTCTCAGAACTTTCTGGCCTTCTCAAGGGTACACAGATGTCCACTCAAGGTTGTTTATCTAACTCACATTCTAATCCCTTGGACAAGCCAAGTTTTCCCACAACAGTTGGTTTACAGCATTATGCTGCTACCAGACTGAAGTTCAGCATCCTTTACTTTTTTTGGGACAGGGAGGGCAAAGAAAACATAGCAATGAACTGAAGAATGCAAATCAGCAGAAATGCGCATGTCTTTGCACATTTATGGCCACCTGATGCATCTGTATCACTTGTTGTCCTCTGCTAATGCATTTTACAAGCAGTGAAAGCATTTTTATTAGGTGGAAGAATAAAGTAACAATTTCAATTTAACTTCCATACATTCCAGGAAAAGCTGGATATTCTGCCCATAGTACTGTCTCCTCTGTATGTGGTGGGGCGAGCTGGCCTTATGGGATTCACGATACAAAGATTAGGGCAAACAATCATTGCAAAATCTTTTACCAGGATGAAAGCTTCCCTTAGAAACTTTCAGGAAGGTTGCTGATGAGCAGTTAGTTGACATGCCCCTGTACTCAGCACTGGTGAGGCCACAGCTTGAGTATTGTGTTCAGTTTTGGATGTCGCAGTACAAGAAGATATCGAGGTGCTGGAGTGGGTTCAGAGAAGGGCAGCCAAGCGGGTGAGGGGTCTGGATAACATGTCTTATGAGGAGAGGCTGAGGGAACTGGGGTTGTTTAGCCTGGAGAAGAGGAAGCTGAGGGGAAACATTATTGCTCTCTACAACTACCTTGAAAGGAGGTTGTAGTGAGTTGGGTGCTGGTCTCTTCCCCAAGTAACTAGTGATAGGAAAAGCGATAATGATGTTAAGTTGCACCAGGGGAGGTTTAGATTGGACATCAGGAAAAATTTGTATACTGAAAGAGTGGTGAGGTATTGGAACAGACTGTCCACGGAGGTGGTGGAGTCACCATCCCTGGAAGTATTTAAAAAAAGTGTAGACGTTGCACTTCAGGACATGGTTTGGTGGTCATGATAATGTTAGGTAGATGGTTGGACTTGATCTTGGAGGTCTTTTCCAACCTTAATGATTCTGTGATTCATTGACATTTCTGCACATGGGGGATGCACAAAGCCTGGAGAGGACATCCATTAACATCAGTTTTCATGTTTATTCATGATTTTGATACGTGGGTATCAGCTGAAGTACCTCTTTTGTCTTTCCCATCAGGAACTCCTGTGGAAATAAATGTTACTGCAGGGCTGCCCTGTGAGGCAGCTTATGTGAATGATAGCTCCGATGGTGCTCCCGTTGTTAGCAGTTTATAAGGAAACTATACAGAGGAGCTTTAGAACTACTTAACGTTAGGATAATGTTTTGAACAGCTGTGCATTTCCAAATGTTAAAAGCATTTAGAATTATCGCCTACTTCTTTCAATTATTAGCTTAAACAGCAGTTTTACTTGGCTTTTATGAAAAAAATCCCCAATTTTGTTTTAATGACATATTCATTTTTGGTGTACTCAGCTCTTCCATATCTTTTTGTGGGTTTTTTTGCCCAAAGGGAAAGAATGAAACACTAGGCTGGATGTTAGGAAAAACTTCTTTATTGAAAGCATTGTTCAGCCCTGGAACAGGCTGCCCAGGGTGATGGTGAAGCCCCCATTCCTGGAAAGATCTAAGACATGTAGATGAGGGCTTGAGAGACATAGTTTAGTGGTGACCTGGTAGTGCTGGGTTAACAGCTGGACTCAATAATCTTCAAGTTCTTTTCCAGTCAAAATGATTCCATGATTCTATGACTAAGGAGAAGCAGAACAAGAGAGTCAAGTGCCTCTGTCCCCATCATTTAACATGAAATGCATTTATTTTTATTTTTTTTAAAGTTTCAAGACATATTTCAACAAGACATTTCTTCAATAAAATAAGCATCAAAATCTTAATCTCATTTATGGTTTATATTATTTTCAAAGGAAAGATTCTCCTAACCATATGCTTTATAGGAAGATGGTCAGCAAGGCAGAAAGCGTTCAGCTTGACAGACTGAGCAATGCTGTGTCTTTAGGCACTGGAGTGAATGTACCTCTCAAATAGTTCAAAACCATCCCTCTGAAGAAGCCTCTTCTGGGCTCCAGGAAGGGTGGTGGAGGAGTGTGGTGGTTTGACCCTGGCTGGATGCCAGGTGCCCACTAAGGCACTCTGTCACTCCCCCTCACCTCCTCCTCTCAGATGGACCAGGGAGAAGAAAATAAGATGAAACTTGTAGGTTAAGACAAAGGCAGTTTAATAAAAGGTGAAGCAAGGCCACGTGTGCAGGAGGAAAATAAAAAGAAAACAAAGATTTATTCCCTACTTCCCATCAGTAGGCGCTGTCTGGCCCTTTTTGGGAAGCAGGGCTCCAAATGCGTAGCAGTTGCTCTGGAGGACAAGCAGATGTTCCCTCCCTCCCTCCAAAAGCTTCCTAGCTTTTATTGTTAAGCTGACGTCATATGATACGGACTATCCCTTGGTATGTTTGGGTCATCTATCCTGCTCTTGTCCCCTCCCAAGATCTTGTCCCCCCATCCCACTGGAGGAAGAATGTTGGAAAAACAGCCTTAGTGCTGTGTGAGCCCTGCCCAGCCGTAGCCACAACATAAGTGTGTTATCAGCACCCTTCTAGCTCTCAATACAAAGCACAGCACCATAAGGGCTGCTCTGGAGGAAATTAACTCCATCTCAGTCAGACCCAATACAAGGAGATGATTGCTCTTAATGCCCCTTTATAAAGTATATACAGAGAAAAGTGTCAAGGAAAAAGATGCCCACATGTTAATGTCAACATGCCACGCCCACTTATATATATATATGAAGAATCTGTGGCCTCCATATAACTTGCTGATGCAGCCCCAGAGTGCTTCACTCCAGGGCCAGGGCCGTGTGTTTGAGGTGGTCCCTTGGTGTGTGTTGAAGGCTTCTCCCAGTCAATACAGTCTGACGGCTGCATAAACTCTTCATGTATCACCCAGGGAACCATTCCATCTAATTCTAAGCAGTCTCATAACAAGGGAAACACATTAGCCTAAACCTGTTGGTTGTACTTTTTCCCCCAGCGAAGAACATTTTCTTTGTGAATTGTAAATGTCATGACCTGTGTGGTTTCTGAACTTTTTGTGTATGACATCTGAACTAAAGATCCCTTTCAATTCTATGCTAATGCATAATTTTTCTCCCTTTGTGTTTATAGATGCCAAAACTTGTGTCTGTTGTCCTCTAATTCCATCAGGTTTTGGGTTAAATTACCATTTTAAAGGAGTCAGAATAGACCTTTGGGTTATACATTTGAGCAACACTGGGTTGCATGCTTTTTACTTGTCAACAAGGCAGATATGGAGAGAAACCATAGCTGCCACTCTAGTATCAAACAGCACTTCCACTTTGACCTGTAGTGGTCACATCTACTTCCAGGAACCTTCTAGAATACTTCACATTTCACACTGAATTCCAAAAAGAAGCCCTGATTTTGATGTAAAAACATTTCCTACCTCACATCCAGTTTCCCAATTTCTCCTCCAGGTCTGCTTCTGAAGCGGAACATCATGCCTATGGGCATTGGTCCATCTGACTGCAAGGGGAAGGTTATGGACTCATGGTGTAAATTCCGGTTAAATTTAGCTAAGTGGGAGATTTTTACCATTTTACACTAGAAGAGAACTGTAGAAATGTGCAAGCAAATAAAAAATAAGGCTGCTCAGATCTGTTTACAAAATCTCAAGCACTGTCACTGTAACGTAAAAGCGTTATGTTTTTATGTACTTTGGTCTGAAACATTCACTGTCACTACTGCAGTTTGCAATTACAGTGAAGTGAGGCAGAAAATAGAAGTTCAAGAACGTATTAGAGTAATGAAGTTTGAACCATTATTTGAAAGGTTGTTGTTATTTTAATAAATATTTGTTTCCCAGCTGCATGGATTCTTAATTGATCTTTAACTATTATTGTTCCTGGACATTTCTCATCAACTTCTAATTGCTGTTTTAAAGGTAACGGAGAATAGAGAAGATAATGTGCAGTGGCTGTGGGAGATTGTTACACTGCACCATTCAAACATGCTTAATAAAGTATTTTTAACAGCTCTTTACTGGAAAAGTAAAGCTGAATTTCATATCAGCTACTGCAATGTCTTTCTCAGAGTTCCCTGGTCACATGCCAATAGACCATCATTAACAGTTTAGAGTTTATACCCAGGTTAGATGAATGTAGATTGACTAAAGTTTTTCATGTTAGTTGAGTGAAAACACATTGTATTACTGGAAATAAAGCTTTCTGGTTGGTTATTGAGAAATCCCTTCCAGGATTCATGGAGACTCATGGGATATTTAGAAAAAAGATTTTTATGATCCATCTNNNNTTTTAATAATATATGATTATAATAACATAAATATAAATATAATATAAAACAATAGCTTTAACAATATTATAATGTTTATATTTAATATCATTATAATATTTCATTATATAATACAGTGTAATATAATATATGATGATAATAAATAATGTTTATGTCCTGAGTCTGGGACTGAATTAATTTTCTTTGATGCTGTGCTTTGCATCCGTGACCAAAACAACATTGAAGAGCCACCAGTGTAGCACAGTGTCAACTATTTTTTCTTTTTTTTTTTCTTTTTGCCACTCTACCCCTGCAAACAGTAGGATTGGGGTAGGCAAAAGGTTGGGAGGGAACACAGCCTGTCAGCTTTCTGATCCCAGCTGACTGGAGGGATATTCTCCATCACATGTAGTGATGCTGAGCAGTCTCAGATCAGGGAAGGGAGGAGTGAGGGGGGGGACACATCCATGGTTATGGCATTTGCCTTCCCAGGAAGCTGTTATGCACAATGAAGACCTGCTTTCCTGGAGATGGTGGAACATCTGCTTACCAGTGGGAAGCAGTGAATAAATTACTTGTCTAGCTTTGCTGTAGCACGCGGGTTTGATTCATCTATTAAACCATCTTTATCTCAACTCACGAGTTTCCTCACTTTTGTCATTCTGACATGGCAGCAGTGAAGGAACGGGTGGGTGGAGTCTTTGCTTCCAGAGAAGGTCAATCCACCAGAGATGACAAGATTTGCAACAGCATGTTAGGACAGACTGGCCAGTTTGTTTCCTCATAAGGCTGGCGCAGAAAGTTCATTTTGAGATGACTTCACATGTTAAGAAGTTAGTGGGTATTAAGTGATTGTATTTGAAAAAAAAATAATTAAAAAAAAATATTGTTGTTGCTATCATTATTTAAACTGGACAGAGCTAAGAACTGATTATAAATTCAGCCATACTGACAATGCAGCATATTGTTCAAGTCCTGGTTTCTGCATATTTAGAGCTCCATAACACGACCAGGAAGAAACAGACAAGTTTAGGCATCTCCAGCACAACTGAATTTTAAATATTGTGGAGGAGAAAGCAATACTTTTGTCCTCTATTTTTATTTTATTTGCAGTAAAGATAAGTTTGAGGATTCATATTTTTATATATGTATTTTGGAATTAGAATATAATGTTGAATTTGTTGAATCTGTTTTCAGTATCAATGCAAAAGTATTTACTTAGCTTTGATCTCGTGTCACGCTTATAATAAGCTCTCCAATTAGCACCGGAGAATTGATCTATTAGTATATTGTGTTCTGCTAGTTTATATATAAAATGATTTTTATCATTAATTTCAGTAGTTTTCCTTAAGAAATAGAACGGCCTTATCGCATTTATGCCTCAAGCATAATGATTTTTGCACAGAGTCCTTTTTTCTAGAGAGATGATGACACTTATTACCATGTTGGTGACAGCCAGGTATTGAAATCTGTTTTGAGTATTTCAACCATAATTAATACTTTGCTAATATATTCTAGGCTTCATGCTTTGATAGGCAGAGATGCTAGCCTAGGAAAGAAGAACTGATTGAAGTGCTTTCAAAAACAAATACAAAAGTATTGTTTTCTGAACACAGGTTAGGCAATTGGCCATCCTGTTCCTAGGTCAGGAGCAAACTATTTGCATCAGTTTGCATTTTCATATTTGCTGAAAGATGAGATCAGGCATTTAATTTGTCTTTAAATGCTTATCAGTGTCTGAGAGGAAATGTGCATTTGCATGTGATCCTTTATGACTTTGTTCAATATTTGTCAGCGTTGCAGCTGCATGTAAATTAGGGCTGGTTGATTGGTATAGCTCGGTGTCAGCCCTACAATTTGCACAGATGAACATGACCATAGGTGGATTTCGATACAAGATTCCTATTCAAAATTGATGAAGGTCATCTGGAATTAAGAGGAGCTACAAGTTTTAAACAAAAAGTTCCTTGTAGCAGCATGATCGAAGGTGTAAGAACTTTAAGATGCCATATAAATTCACCTGCTAATAATAAAGTGCTATTTTCACTTTCATGTTAAAAAAAAAACCCAAATATTGGGTAACTCTGAGTGGCAGATTCTAGTGGGAAGACCTGAATGTCCATCCTAGCAGTGTATTTTCTGTCTGACTTTGCCTTGGAGTCAACTAGTGAAATATGTTGCTAACAGAAAATTCTTTTATTTTCTTTTATTATTTTTTTTCTTTTTGTATCTGAATAGAACTGTAAACCCCATTGTTATTTTATAAGGCCAGCTGACAGATTTACATTTCTATTTAGAAAAAATTCTTTGCTATGGAAAATAGAATTTATTTTATATGCAATCTACTGACTCTACTATAATTACTGATGTAGTCAAAGCTTGACTTTGACCCAATAAATACTCATCTTGAATCATTAGTTCATATTGCTGAATCTCTTTGTATAGCTTAATCTTTATTATTTACATGTCTGGGCATGAGAAACACATATTTGGATGTCAGCTTGCAATTTTGACATGAAAACATTTGTGACAAAAGTAATGAAAAAATTGAGGTACATGTGGTGCAGGCAGATATCACTCTAGTAAGCTGCATGGGAAGAGCTTTCTCTGAAGTATTTGCATTAGTGATAAATACTCACTGATCTTTAGATACCTCAGGCACTTGTTCACACTTAGGCAACACAAACAGTAAAGATAGTTGCCCACACTTTTTGCTGGTGCAAAGGCAAAAAAGTAGTTCCTCACTCTGAGGGTCATGTGGCACTAGCCCAGGTTGCCCAGGGAAGCTGTGGATGCTCCAGCACTGGATGTGTTCAAGACCAGGTTGGATGGGGCTTTGAGCAACCTGGCCTAGTGGAAAGTGTCCCTACCCATGGCAGGGGGGTTGGAATGAGATGATCTTCCCGTCCAACCCAAACCATTCTATGCTTCTATGATGCAAATAAAGCAATGGAGCAAAGGGAAAAGCAATTTAAATAAATTTGTTCTCCTTATTAGTTGGCATACAGGGAGTGGAGGGTGTTCTCCACTCCCCAGTTCCTTTCTTTGTCAGAATCCCAAATTTCTGAAGTACAAGAACATCATCTGGACCATGATACCTCTCTAGCAGCACTCTGTTTGTGTATAAACATGCCAGTGGGACTGCTAAATGTCTAGGCATTATTGTATTTTCCATCTTGAAAATCTAGTTTATAAAAGCTAGCTCTGTAGTATCTCTAGTCTCTTGGAGGAGTCACAATTCTGTTTTATAAAAATATATAAACAATACTTATCTTATTTTCTTCGTTTACATGTCTACTGTCTACTGTCCAGATCTACACAGTGAAGCCATATTGTAAAGTCACTTGGGAAAGCAAACACCATCACTCTGAATGTTCCTCTTTTCTTTCATCTTCCCCACAGCTTTTTTTCTTGCTGAGCATGATGTCACATGGTCTGGAATATCCCTTTGGTCAATTGGGGTCAGCTTTCCTGGCTGTGTCCCCTCCCAGCTCCTTGTGCACCCCCAGCCACGTCACTGGTGGGACTGGTGGGGTGAGGTGAGGAACAGAAAAAGCCTTGACTCTGTGTAAGTTCTGCTCAGCAGTCACCCAAGCATCCCTGTGCTACCAACACTGTTTCCAGCACAAATCCAAACACAGCCCCACACCAGATACTGTGAAGAACATTAACTGTGTCCCAGCCTAAACCAGTGTCACGGTTTAGGGTCAGGGCAGCCCTATGAACTAACACTTCACCTTGTCTTAAAGGACTTGGGATAAAAGCTCCCATTAATGTTAGTAGCAGGAGTTATGATGTCTCAGCACTGACTTCTACTCACCAGTGTTAGACAGGATTTGGTAACATTCAGCCTGAAGCTCTGATAAATCTTCTAAAACTCCTAAATGTTAATGCTTCTTACCGTGAGTTTGGCGCCAGAGGAGCGGTCAGTCCCAGGTCTTGTGAGCTGGATGTGAACATCTGTGCATGGCCAGGGGTACTTGGACTCATTCATCATGCTTTAAAGCACTGCAATGGTGTTTGCATGCTTGGCAGGAGACAAGGGCCAGTCCCCAGGGTCTCACCACCCTCTGGAAACTAGGAGTGGGACAGACTGTCTTTTTCTTTGCATGTGGAAGTTCAAACAATCATCATCCATCCCGATAGCATCAGTCCTGGCAAAAAAGTTTAGTTCTAAAATGAGTTTATTACCCTTATTCACAGCTGTGAGTGTGTACAGGACATGCTCAGGCAGTACGGGCACACAGGACAAATGAAAACGACAGCCTAGGGCTCTAGAGTAATATCTCAGTCATTGGCTCTGGTTTTGTGACTCTCATCAAGTCACATCTGTTTTCCATAAATCGAAGGTACCAGTGTGAAAGCATCTGTGATGTACAGAGATATCAATAGCAGAGGTCATACAGGTACCTCGAGTGGATGAGTGTGGACTCTGTCACTTAGATGTATATCACAGAGAAGAGAAGAAAACAAAACAAAAGCTTCAATAAAAAGCTTACGTCTTGTGATACTATGGCAGCTGTTGGAAGGGTTTTTTTCTAGAACCTCATTAACAGTCCTCAGATATATTCCATTTCTTCTTCCATTTCTTCTTCCTTCTCTGGCAATGTTCAGTAGTCAATTATATTGCTTTAATATTAGACAATGAGGGTAGATTTAGACTAGATATTAGGAAGAAATTCTTTACAGTGAGGGTGGTGAGACACTGGAACAGGTTGCCCAGGGAAGCTGTGGATGCCCCTTCCCTGGAACTGTTCAAGACCAGGTTGGATGGGGCTCTGAACAACCTGCTCTAGTGGGAGATGTGTCCGCCCATGGCAGGGGGTTGGAACTAGATGGTCTTTAAGGTCCCTTCCAACCAAAACAGTTCTGTGATTCTATAACACAAACTAGATATCAACAAATAAAATACTCTACTGTTGAATGCACGTAGGAGTCATATAATTCTTTCCATGTAGGTAATTTTTTTTCATCTTCCATTGGATTTAAGAAATCCTATTAACTGTGATGTAAAAGCATTTAGAGATAGGATTTCTTAAATCAATCTTGATTTTTATACTGTGTCCCTGAGAGTTCACTGCAGTGTTCCAGTTCACAGAGAGAGTTTGAAACGCACAGCCGTGGTTTCAGAGAAGGTGATCTCAGACTGCCGTAAGGCTGCAGCGATCTGCGCTCACAGCCACTGACCCACTTAGATGTTGGTTAAATCCAGTTCACTTTGGAATTGCTTATTAAATATGGTCAATATCCATAGCTTAATTTACTCCATCATTATACTTGTGATCAGGGTGGTGGTTACAGAGCAGGCTAATGATAAAAACATTCTGAATAACTGGCTAATTAAAGTCACTACACTTTTTGATGTTTTTCTTAATTGGTTCTGAGGGAAATGGGGAAGGATGTGGAATTACCATGCTCATTAGAAATACAGTAGCTGCTGCAATTCGGATTTTATTTTGGTAAAAAGATAGTGGCAGCTGGAGAGTCATCAGAGGATAGGAGCAATGATCCCATCCTATGACCACTTTTAATATGCAATTTGTCAAGGCACATTCGTTTCCCCCCCTATTCAGCAGCTTGTAATGGACTTCTTCCTAAGAATAATTTCACATCTCTCGTGAGTTATTTGGGTGGGCAGCATAAGAGGTTCCTGGAAGGAGCTAGACTGAGATGTGCATTATAGAAGCAGGAGTAGAAAAGGATATCCGCAACTGATAACTTTAAACATTTTTCCAATAAAATGCAAAACCAAACCCTTGGTGTTGAAGGAGTGTAATTCTTTATTCATTTCCACTACTGTAACATTATCATGCACCAAAAGACACCTCAAGCTGCAAAGAAACCTTGTCATTTTAGCAACAATTGTGGTGTGGGAGATTGGGCAGTTTTTGTTAAAAGCAAAGCCCCTCCCTGTGTTTTGTGTCAGGTGTTGTTACTCCTTCAGACACCAATTGATCACGAACATGGAAACCATGCTTCATTTTGCAGAGGTATGCCAAGCAAAGCTGTCCGGAATGGTAACAGGTGTTTAGCAGGAGGAAGAGAAGAACGAGTTTGATTTTCCCAGTCAGAATAGCACTGAAGTTGTGTGGGTGCATGTAATGAGAAGGCATCGAGGAGTGTGATTTTTAAGTGCCAATTGAGTGTGGTAAAGTGCTACATGCATTACAGTAAGTGGAAAAGGAATCATGAGATGCATCTGGTTTAGAACATTTAGGAAGCTGTAACCTAAATGAAAATGAATTCAACACAAAAATTAGGATACTAACTAGATCTGATCTCTATTCTGGGATTTCACCTACTCTTTATGACGTGCAACTTAAAAAAATCAACTACAGTGGTAAGGATCTTCACTGTGGGTTGGAACTAGATGATCTTTAAGGTCTCTTCCAATGCAAATCATTCTATGATTCATTTAATTGGTTTGTCTATACATGTGTATTCACCTATATATGGATATGTTTTCTTAATGAAGTTTTACTGAAGAAGTGAAAATACCCTGGGGGAAAAAATTATATATTAAACTGTCAGTTTTTCATTTTAAAAAGAAGTATACTCATGTTAATTGTTATTTATATAAATGAATATCCATAATGTATTTATGAACCAAATGGAGCTAGTTTATGGAGCTGAAGTAGTTACAGCATGTAGCACAGTTCATTCAAAATACTGTGAAAGGATTCATTATGGAATATATGTCTTCTAATTTTGTTGTTTCTGCAACTTAATATTCAACTGTATAACTTACCTGAATCCAGTATAAAGCATTTTTATGGCCTTTGCTGTAGGTAAATTAGGGGACGTGGAAGCAGCTCGCTGCTGGGAAGAGATGTAGACACACTGTTTGCTCCCTCTGACCCCACGCTCTCGCAGGGATGATCTCAGGTGCTTGAGCAGGCTCTCCTATGTGGACATCTCCCCACAACCTAGATATAGGCAATGTTTATTTAGACAGTGGAAAGATGTTTTATGGACCAAAGGAAAAAAAAAAAAATCATCTAGAGATTTGCCTTTGGCAGCTGGGATGGATGGTGGGAGAACAACATAGCAAGTACCAGGTCATGTACCATGCAATGATAGAGCAGATCCCCAACCAACATTGTGTGACTTCCCTCTTAATTGACATCTTTGCAGTACAGGGCGGGGCTTTCTGAACATATCCACTCTGTTCTGTTTTGTTTGTTTGGCTTTTTTAAAGAAAAATATTTGGCAAAAGAGAACCATAATTAGCAGTTACAGTAGGATACTAGTAGGTCCTGGAAATTTCAAAAACATATTTCAATTGCATCCTGATAGTCAAAGGCAGTTTTCAAGAGGTTAACACTGTTTTCTTCTTTCATCTGCATATATAGTTTCTAATTAAGCCTGAAATTAGACAGATGAACTTTTTATGGAATTCCACTTGTACTATTTCTGACAATATTAGCACTGCAAGCTTTCTTTAATATTGCAGGTTCATAAGCAGTATCTGATAAATATGTTTAAGATCACTGTATACCACAGGTGACTTATTTGCGCAACTTCTAAAACATCTCTGAATGAATACCACCTTAAGAAGATCTCTAATTTGCTTTCAGAAGAATATATTACATCAACATACACAGTACAATCTGATAGGTTACAAGGGCAATCATCAATCACCATGACAAGCTCAAAGGCATGATCCTATAAGCTAAACATGCAAAGGAACAGAGGTGTCTCAAGTGAGACAACACGTTTTGGGAGGCTATGGTTAAAATACTGATCCTTCCATGCTCCTTCCCCTTGTGCATTTTAAATTTTTGTCAATAACTGTTTCTTCCCCAAGCTCCCCTTGCACTCATGTGAAGTTCAGCGTTTCCACTATGGCTTAAGTCTACACTGTGTAAAGCAAAATCTCCTGTGATCTCCTGGCTTCAAACTATGCCCCCAAGATTCTGCACTGAAAGAGTTGGTCCTTATTCACCCTTTTCCTCTTCCTTAGAATTTTAGAGACCTCTGCCATCTCTCAAAAATGGAATCTCCCAAAACCAAGTTTCTCTCAGAATGAAGTCTTATCATGTTCTGCTGTGGTAGCTGCAGTCGTGGCCAACACACTGGAGAGTAAACTGGAATATTTAGGACTAAGCAAGTCAAGTGACTCCACAGTAAGCCTACTTATCAATTCTTCTGCAGAACAGCTAGAAAGATGATTTAAAATGTCTTCTTCATGAGTGAAACATATAATATGAATGAAGTATTTCTCGCGGAACAGACCACAAAGTGTTAATTCAGGGCTTGCAGAAAGCTATTTTTAATTTCTTTCAACTGAGTTATCACTTTAGGGATTGATGTAAAGGAGTCCTGGTGTATCTGATCAGCTGCTAATGAAAGGATGGTGGACTCTGGTTATTGGAGCATCAGCTACATTTTATCCTTATCAGGGAAAGAATCTTCAACTTTCTGTGTACAGAAAATCCAGTATTAAAGAGAAGGCCTCTAGAGTGCATAAGACATTCATTTATTTATTTTTTTATTGTTGTATTTCAGAAAAAAGGGGACTAGAAATGTTTTGGTTTACTTTTAAGCCAATTGAAAAAGCTTATGTTCTTAGATGAAAACACCAAACCAGAGCCTTAGCTGAGTGCTTAATTTGCTCAGAACTCCATTTTTTAACATAAGGAACTAAAACTGTAATTCCAACACAACTGTGATAGATTTGCAATTTTGTGTAAGACCTTTAGGAATCCTGACAACTTGCTTGAGGGGATAAAACAACAGTTGCCACTTTAAGAGATAAACTTTCCTGATATTATCATGACAACATTTAAGCAGCTATGACTAAAAGTAACAGAAGAAGTCTTCAATGAAATAAATGGCATGGTCATCAACATTCCACTAACGGATAAAAGCTTCATGTCAAGTGATTTCAATGACAAAGCATCGATCTGACAAGGAAAGGTTGAGAGCTCTGGGACTGTTTAGACTAAAGAGAAGACTGAGAAGGGATCTGATCAATGTTGATCAATAGCTAAAGGTGGGGGCGGTCAAGAGGATGGGGCAAGACTCTTTTCAGTGGTGCCCAGTAACAGAACAGGGGTCAACAGGCACCATCTGGAACTCAAGAGGTTCCACCTGAACAGGAAGAAAACCACTTTTCCTGTGAGGGTGTCAGAGCCTGGCCCAGGCTGCCCAGAGAGGCTGTGGAGTCTCCTTCTCTGGAGAGATTCCAACCCCACCTGGACACTGTGATCCTGGGCCCTGTGCTCTGGGTGACCCTGCTGGAGCAAGGGGGGTTGGATGATACATACACATACCATCAAAAGTGAGAAAATTTACTCTCCTTTTTACTCTCCTTTGTAATTAGTGACTTGAATAAACTTGTAGCATTCAAGTATTTGCAGACATTGAATTATTAGAAAGCAGGCATGTTAATGGATCCCATCTCCAGTTTTGTGACAACATATTCAGAGCAGTAAATTGCATAAAACATCAGCAACAAGAACTTTTTAAAGAAATATATACCAGTGAGCAGCCACATTTCTCCAGCAGTAGGACCAGACAGAAGCAAAAAAAAAATGTTGTTTACCCTCCATCACTTCAGGCTAAGAAAGACCCAAATGTCCTGTTTTCAGAAAGGATCCAGCAATGTCAACGCCAAGGTTAAATCATTTCAAGATTAAGCCGTAATTTTTCTTTGCAATGCCCTACAAAGAGGAGTTATTTTCCTCTTTTTCTTCAGCAACTTCACGTGCTTTATTAAATGTAGCAAATTGGAGTTTGCTGTGCTGTTTTAAGATCATTTGCAAATGTGTTCCTTCTCTTACAGCCTCACTCATGCAGGGTCAATTTTTCTGCCTATATTACAATTCCCACACTCCCATTGGGAACAAAGAATGGTTTGTCAGAAGGCTGCGAAAGGAGACAAATGATCTGTGCTCTAGTCTAATAACCTTCCTGAAGAAGACAAATGTGTGAATTGCAAAAGTTTCACCTGCAAAATCCCTACTGATATACTAATTAAGAACTAGATCTCTTTAACCACTGGAAATAAAAAAAGGAAGGGAAAAAAAAAAAAAGGAAAAAAATAGGTCCACTAAGAAAGACTGTGGGGAAAAAAAAATAATGAATGAGAAGTGGCTCGATGTTGTCCCAGAGTCCTTTGCTGAGGTAAGATTTCGAACAACCACAGTGCATTTTAAACCAGATTCAAGGATTTCTTGATATTTGGAGGATCTCTAAACAGCATGTAGGTTTCCAAATGTAATCTCTCTGTCTCTGTCCTGTTTTCCAGCTCTTATTTGCTAAAAAAGACTCTTAACGTGATATTTTTTGCTGACGTCCTTACTGAAACCTGTCTTGAGGGGGTTTTCTTCCTGGTAAGAAGGATTGCGTGGAGAAGGTTATTCAAACCTACTACATTTTAAACTGCTAAAATTAAACCAGAGTAGCTGCCACCTTTTACCCTGTGTACCTCACCCCAAACCATTGAGATAACAACAGTAGCCTGTGATTTATATGGCTGACCATAAGCAACGCATTTCAGAATAGAAAAAGATAATGGATGAAACTGGTAAATCAATTTCTCTATTTTTCTACTTTACCCCACAGCTCACTCGACATTACACTTTTAGGAAAAAAAAAAAAAAAAAGAAAATTTAAAAACACACTCCTGTGTACCAGAAATTTCCAAGATATTTTGCCCAGCTGCTGAGATTTATTCTAACTGTGATATTTCTGAAACACTTCAAAGTAACCCATTAATGTCCTTAATGTTTTTGAAAGTGACTTCTTTATCAGCAGAAAACTCCTCATGAAAATGCTAGATGTGACATGTGAATATCACAGTCTTGTTGAATAAGACACATGAATCTTTATCTTGAGCAATACTACTTTCTGATTTTCAAAGACTTAATGGTATCTAATTTTTTATTACTATTATTTTAATTCTAAGTACTTCATCCTGCCTTTTCCTTATCTGTAAACTATGAGATATCAGTGCATTTCAAACAGCTGTAGCGAGAATAAGTAATTTCAAGATTATGAGATGTTCAAATCCTGCAGCACTGCAGACCTTACCATGGCCTAGCACATAAGTGGATCAAATAATCAGGTGTTTTCCCAAAATAATTCCACATTTGTTTTAACGACTAAGTTGTTGCTTGAGTCTTCTTATAGGAGGATGTCACAGTTTAGGGCCAGGGCCTTCTGCTAGACCTATAACACATGCTTTCTGTTAACCCCTCTCACTTCCCAAAGGGTAAGAGACTTTTGGATTGGAAAAGAATACTAGAACAGATTTAATGAGAATAATAACAATAAAATTGAATATATACAAATAGATAGACAACCAGTATCGAACCCAGTCTCCCTGATGGCAATTACATCACCATCACCACTGATGCTGTGGAGCAGGCACTGGGGAAGTCCCAGACTTGGATTCAGTGGCAGATGGGAACTGGATTCAGGAGCTGGATTCTGGAACTGAATTCAGGAACAAAAGGATCAGGATCCAAGGCAGAATGGATGGTGTCCTCCTCGGCCATCAGCCATTGAAGAAGAAGCTTGACCCTTGTGATCCCTCAGCTTTATACTGAACATGCTGTACATGGGATGGAATCCTTGCTCCTGGCTGCTCCTCCCTGCAGGTGCCACCTCTTACTTACTGCACCCCAACATGGGGCACAAGATTGAGCAGTGACCTTGGTCTGCACAGGAGCAAGGATCAGCAAGAGCCTTTCTGCACACCCCAGCCCTTGGTAGTGACTCTAAACACGGAGCGTTGTCACTGCTGGGAGCAGAGACTGGCTGTGAAAATCTGCTGTGAACCTGAGACAGTGCAGTGACTGAGAAGAGACTGAGCTGGGGAGAGAAATCACTAAACAGAATCAGCTCTGTTCTAGCTCAGACCAGGGCAAAAGACAAGGAACAGAGACAAAAAAAATTGTCCACAAGTGCAGTCTCTTTATCATAACAAGGTAGCTCTCTGGGAGTTTTGATACTGAGATACTGCCTGGGTGGGATAAATATCCAAGGAGCTTAACACAGTCTTGAACAAGAGCGCACTCAGTCTGACTACAAGTGGGTAAGATCTTATTCATAGCTATCACAGTGAGTTCTTATAGTACATCAGCTCCCAGAAGGTTTTTGCAGTATCGAGGCTTCCCCTCATCTGTACAAACACCCGATACCATTCACCCCGGCTGCTTGCGGTAACATCACCATTACACAAAGCACTTTCCCCTTATGTGACACAACTATTCTCCTTTATTCCTATTATGAGTGTTACAAAAGGCCTCGGTCAGGATGCATTAACATGGTAGAGAGGCATGATCTTGCAGGTCTTGTGCAGCCACAGCCTTTCTCAGGCGAATAAGCAAAATTGCATTTTGTGGTAGCAGCACAGTTAGTTCTGTGACTGGGGGTTGGAAAAAAAGGTGCAGGATCTGTGAGCGAGTCATTAGCGCTCCTTGGGCACCACCTCTCTACCAGCAGTAACAGGAGAAAAGTCTGAGCAAGGAAGGACAAGAAATAGATTGTTTGTGTTGGAACAAGTAATTCTCTGTCTTCTCTGGCTTATAGGAAAGAAGCAGTTTGCTCCTTCCCACTCCACTGTTAATCGGCTTAAGATTTAGGCAGCCATCTAATGTGCTTAAGTCTTGAGCTAAGACAAGTGCAAGAACTGATAGTAAGGAAGGACATCAAAGCCATCAAATCCCCATGTGCTGCTGACAATAGACTCCTGGCACCAGTATGGCATGATGGCTGGCTGAACCCAACAGAGCAGCAGGAACTCATGAAGTGCTACAAAAGGCACACTTCTGTACATGGTACTTTAACTATTAGAGTAACCGGTGCAGGCACCTTCTGTCCACACTCACGGTATAAGTAGATTTACTGCTGGGCTGTCACACTGTGAGTTTTTCCTTCTTTCTGATTGAAGGTGAGGTGCTGTAGGACACAACTGCAGGTTCACAGTCGAATATGGACAGCACCTGGCCTCTTCCAGCTATTTCAGTTCCACTTGACAACTTAAATGCAATTCAGAGGGAGCCTAAATGCAAGGAGCTGGAGCCTTACCATGCAAACAGCTCAGTTTTAAACTAGAATGATTAGTCTGAACTAAATGTCTAGCCATGTGGAAAGTAATATGCAGGAAAGATGCTATTTTAAGGATATCAGAAAAAAAAAGAATAGTCATTATTAGTCTACTTAACTATGTTTTCCCTTGTAACAGTCACAAAAATAGATAGAAGTTCTTCACCTCTTCCCACTTGCTCCTGGCTTCTCTGCTTCTTGGGTTTACCTGCAGACTCTGTAGGTATGTGTATAGGTTATATATTCACACAGAGAGTCTATCTGGCTGGGTAGTTATTTACTGCAGTAAAAAAGAGACTGCATGACATACCTGTGTGGTGGGTTGACCCTGGCTGGAAGCCAGGTGCACACCAAAGCTTCTCTAGCAGTCTCCTCCTCAGCTGGATAGGGGAGAGAAAATATAACAAAAGGCTCCTGGGATGAGATAAAGTCAGGGAGAGATCACTTAGCAATTACCATCACAGGCAAAACAGACTCGACTTGCAGAAAATCAAACCAGAATAAGAAAATGAAAAATAAAAAACTAATCTTAAAACACCTTCTCTACATCCCTCGCTTCTTGGGCTCAACTTCACACTGAATTTTCTCTACCCTCTGACCTCATCAGTGCAGGATGGAGAACAGGGGTTGTGGTCAGTTCATCACACGTTGTCTCTGCTGCTCCTTCCTCCTCGGGGGAAGGACTCCTCACACCCTTCCCCTGTTGCAGTGTGGGGTCCCTCCCACAGGAGACAGTCCTCCATTAACTTCTCCAGTGTGAGGCCTTCCTGCTGGCTGCAGCTCGTCGTGAGCTGCTGCAGCATGGGGTTCAGTCCTTCAGGAACAGACCAGTCCAGCGTGGATCCCCCATGGGGTCACCAGGCCTGCCAGGAAACCTGCTCCATCCAGCATGTGCTCTTCTCTCCACGGGCCCTCAGGTCCTGCCAGGAGCCCGCTCTAGTGTGGGCTTCTTACGGGGTCACACCCTCCTTTGGGCATCCACCTGCTCCAGTGTGAGGTCCTCCATGGGCTGAAGGGAGAGTTCTGCTCCACCATGGCCTGCCATGGGCTGCAGGGACACAACCTGCTTCACCATAGTCCAGCAGGGGCTGCAGGAGAATCTCTTCTCTGACTCCTGAAGCACCTCCTCCACCTCCTCCTTCTTCAGTGACACTGGTGTCTGCAGAGTTGTTTCTCTCACATATTCTCACTCCTCTCTTTGTAGTTGCTGCTGTGCAGCTTCTTTTGTTCCCCCTCTTAAATATGTTATCTCAGAGGTGCTACCACCATCGCTGATGGGCTCAGCATTGGACAGCAACAGGTCCATCTTTGGAGCCAGCTGTCATTGTCCGTGTCAGACACGGAGGAAGCTTCTAGCAGCTTCTCACAGAAGCCAACCCTGTAACCTCCCCCCCCCCGCACACCACCAAAACCTTGTCACACTAAACAAACACAGTCTGCTTCAGGGTACTCTCAGAGACTGCTGGAAGTTCATTACTACCTGATGTTGTGGGACACACCAGTCCGGATGCCTGCCCTTGGAGAAGCTGCAGAGCCCATGTGTGATTACTCCTGGGAGCTTGCTGGAAGCAACAGCCCATTTACTCACTGCACCAGTGCTTCCTATAAATATATTTATAACTCTGGCATGCCTGCCTTACCGTAATCTCAAGGGTTTGTCTGGTTCAGAGAAAGCCATAATGGGAACTGTAAACTTTTATGCTTGCCCTCTCTAGAAATTGTGCTGAAACTTTTATAACAGAGATTTTTCACCTTTTGCTTGCTTCTTCTGAAATCTTACTCACAAAGCAGTTCCATAAAGAATTTTAAATGGTGTGAGGTGTACCCAACAGGGTTTATTGTCTGCACCTGCTACGGCTTGTTGTCTAGACACTTCACTACAAGAGCTCAGCTGTCACAGCCTGAGTGCCGGGTTTGCTGTAATAACGTTGATGAATATTTTTTGTTCTTATCCTAATTACATTTGTGTCAAAGACAGTAGGATACTGCTTAAGAAAATCCTTTCTTTATGCAAACGTGTCACGCTTTCTTTAGAAATGTTCCAAAGAAGGGAGAAGGGAAGAGACAAAACAGAAGTACTTTAGGGGTGTCAATGATACTAATATTTTGCCAGGCTTGCTCCTGGTTTTAGGAACTGGAGCAATTATTATTGTCATGCAAAACTTCTCTGGCTGACTTCCCAAGACTACTGCTGAAAAAATATTTCACGAACAATGAAAAAATGTACATGAAATGTGTTTCACAGTATGTAAGAAGAGCTGAGATGCACAGTTAATAGACAGCTTGCAAAACCTTCTGTGACCTTACTGAGGAAGATACCAATTACCATGAGAAATGTTTGTAATTGTCCATTTGCCAGGAGTTATCAAGCGATACCTAACTATAGTGTTCTGCATGCACAGTAGATGCACTTGTGTAATCGTTCTTGGTAAGGGACACTGTCTGAGAAAGCCACAAGGGCTATTTCTCCTTTGCAGTGCACATTGTTGGACTGATGCAGTTCTCAAGGGAATGCATCATTAATGTTTATAAAGTCTATGCAAATCCTCACTTGACAACCAAGGCCATTTACACAGACATAATATCACAGCCCAGCAATAGAAAAGGAAACCATTTCCTACATCCCTAATTAAATTCTGGAAGCCTGCTTCTCTTCTACTGCCTTTTGCTCCCCGAAGACCCCAGAGCAAACCAAAGTTGCTGGGAATTGTTCAGGCATGCTTTGCAGTTACAGAGGGTATGTCATCCAAGTAGTGAGCCACACGACCGTGTGACTCTGGTGACCATAACCAACTGTCATGCACAGCCCACAGGATGAAATTTGTTCACACACGCAGTTGATGAATATACCTGTCACCGTAATAAATAGTTGAGCCAAGACCTAGTGGGAAAGCAGGAGGAAATACACGGTCTTTATTCCAAGCTTGAAACAGAATTATTTGCTCTTTAAATCCGACAATTTAGCCAAGCAGTAAACCAAAGGGAAAAATAAAAGCTAGAGCCTTATTAAATTCTACTTAAAGCTACCTAAACTAAATGTGAAAATGGTTCCCATTGTGGTTTATCCTCTAACACGGGTGGGAAACAATTCCTTATCTTCTATGCACCCATGCAAAGGCAATCAGGACAACGGCCCCTTCAAGAGGGCATCTCTCAAGTTCTGAGATCTTAAGAAAGAAAAGGGGTGATATGTGGACACAGAGCTTGTACCACGGCTTGTCCCTTTTTGCCTTGGTTCAGTGAAGACAGGATCATGGACCATCATTATAAATGGGTCATAGCATCACTTAACCAAACCAGGAGAGATGAGTCTTCAAGGGTGTTTTCTTCTCTACCCTCCCTACCCCATACCTCTTCTCTCTGGTAAACCACATAATCCAGCACAGAGATTCAGAGTCCCTGTGACATGCTACATTTGGGCTTTCTCCCCTGCCAAGGCATATAACAAGAGAATGAAATGTTCCTTTCCTGCCCTGCCGAAATCGTGCTCTCCTGCCTGTTATGAATTAAATTCACAGCCTGAGTATCTCCCTCTGTGATCAGCTTTCATTACTAATAACCAGATCATTCTGCCTTGCGAGAGCAAGAGCTTCTGACTCAGTTCAGACATTTCAAACACAGAAGCACACAAAGACTTCTAATTAGTGCCTAAATATTCCACCCTGCACTAGCTACAAATCAGCGTAAGTGCAGGCTGCAGAGGCTGTTTAAACTCAGAGACACCGACTGATCTGTTGAGCAACAAGGTGGTTTTTTGGCTGCTGCAACACAGGTGTGGGTGCAGTCTGTGTCTTTCACCTGTTTTAGCACACGACGTTGCCAAAGCCTTTACCAAGTTTCTTGAAATTGTGCTCCAATGCAGGTTATTCTGTTTATTGTCTCCAGGACTGCTTGGTTTTGCATTGCTCCCTGACCTTACCTTGCCTTCTGTATCAATGATGTTGACAGAATGTCAATATGGAATGGTCTTCCCAGAGAATTTCTGGTTTCTCCTTCTCTGGAGAGACTCCAAACCCACCTGGACACTGCAAACCTGGACCCCCTGCTCTGGGTGACCCTGCTGGAGCAGGGGGGTGGCACCAGATGACCTCTAGAGGTCCCTTCCAACTCCCACCATTCTCTGATTCTGTGATAGCTTTGTCCTGCAGTTCCCTGTGTCTTGCTCTGAGTTGCCCTTCATTATGAGGCTTATTTTTCCAGAATCAATTTTCAGACTGTTTCTCAATCCTTACATCTGCTTGAGAAGTGTAAATCCCCTTCATCCTCTACTCCTGCAACCCCAAATTATTTTTTAAGTGGGAAAATCTAGGGGAATATCAGACACCTGCTTATATGTAAAAGTTATATGCTTATATTTGATTTTATGCAGTTTTGATCATTTCAGAGCAAAGGTTGCTCAGCAAGGAAAATAAAGGCTTCTCGGTCTGCAGTATGCCATACACTAGCTTGTGTGTCTTCACCGTAAGCATTTTCATACATCCCTTCACTAAATTAAATAGGTCATATTGTGTAGTGATTTATAACCTGGAGAACCATTTGATTTTAAAGGGACAGCGCAGGGTATAAATCAAGGAATGAATCTGACCCAACAAATCTCCCTGAAAAGACAGACTTTCAGAGATCCTATTCTTTATTTCTGATACATGCTTTTCAAGATGGGGTGATAAAACGGAGCGTATGGTTCAAGGTGAGCTCACACACTGATTTACAGAATGGCCTTAGAGTGCTTTCAAAAGTATTCTCTATTCTCTCCTTAGTACATTGTAACATCTTGTTTGGTTTTTAATCATTACTGAACGCTGGGCAGAGATTTTCACAATGACAGCCGGGACATTTTTCCCTGAGTACTAACAGTTAATTTAGATCCCATCAACGTATCAATTGTTCCTTCCAGTGTGCCTTACCTTGCAGCTGTCACAACGAATTTCATCCCCTATTGTGCTGCTAAGATACCATACTTTGTTAAGATCTTCTGTCCTTTGTAGATTAACCTACTCTCGATAGTTTTGAGAAAATAGTTTCATGGAAAATTTGCCACTTCACAACTCTCATCTTTCCAGAACAGGTACAAATGCTTGAAAAAAAAACCAACCCTTCAATCTCCAGTACAGAAGGGAGCATTGGAGCTGAGAATGTCACAAATATACATACCCCACTCAATCAATACAGATTTACTTAATACTAGTTCCCTGAAACCCGGGCATCAAGCAGCGTACTTCTGATGACTTCCTCAGCACACTGGTAACAGGTTAGCATTTGGCTTTCTCATCACATTAGAAATAATAACCTGTTGGCTTTACCCTGAGATTCTAGGGAGAAGCCAGGAAAGCCGTGGAGAGCTGTGTTCTGAACTGTGCACAGTCTGGGGAGGATCAGGCCCAAATGATACTTGGCTGCAATGGCATTTTCTTGGATCAGAGATGAAACTCCTGGCAGAGGAAGATGTGACTGACCAGTGCAGGAATTTACGGAATTGCTTTGCCTTTTTATTATACATTATTAGTGCTTTAGACAACATTCTGCTTGGAAACAACCAGCCTATAGCAACAGTGAACGCGCCACTTCCTTGCTCATTCATCTTTCCACCTCTCTTTAGTGCTTTTCCAGGGCTTAAGGTGACCTTGCAACGTATGAAGGAAAATAAAGGATCAGAGTTAAACGTGTTATAAATGATTGACCTACCTGGATGGCTGCTGATAACGTGCTGGAGACTGCAAAGTTCAGATACTGAACTTCATTCTGAATGATAGGCGCTATAAAGCAGAGATAACTCATATTGTAACGCCAACATTTTCAGCAAAATGGAATGAGAAATAAGGGGATTGTCCTGCAGACAGACAAACAGCATGGTACAAACAGGGGAAAAGAACAATTATTGCAACATTAAGCTGATAAAACCGGTATTTTACAATGATGTAGTGAGTTCAAGAGCAACTCGATCTTTGCTCTGCTCAGCCAGGTAGAGTGGATGTAATGTAAAAGGCCAGCCATAACCATAGCAGCTGTGCTGGCAGAGAAAGCCTAATTCTGGGGAAAGGAAGAAAAAGGACCAGAGAAGTCAAAAAGAGCTTACTAGATGAAACATTTCTTCTGCCCGGATACGAGGACACTTTGAAGACAAGCTTAGCCTGAAGAATGGTAAAAAGAAACATTCTTTTCATGCACTCACATGCAGCAGATAATGGAGTTGCTTGAGGTCAAAAATAGAGCTGACTGAGACTTTAAACAAAGATCTCTTAAAAATGAATTTAAATAATTGTTTTTTTCAAAACAGGCACTAAAGCTGGCAGTGTAAAACATCTCCTGGGTCCATCAGAGACACTGAATGACAGTCTGTACTTGTTACATGTACAGGGTGGGACCTGTAGTTCAAATCTGTGGTCTGAACAAGCCTCACCTATCCCAGTTAGATGACAGAATTGCTGAGCTATTGATTGATTCATGATGGGCTTCTTCCACTTGTTTTTCTTCAAAAGGTTTTTAAAACAATTTTTTTTTCTACTAAGGAACATAAACCACACTTATGAATCCTGAAATCAACTTTGTGGGAGTGAAAATTGTTTTCCTACTCTGCATAGGCATGTGGCTTTTCTGGACTTTTAACACTTTTGTCTTTTGCTTGCTTTCATTTTGCATCATTTCCCACAATACTTCCTATGCCTGTATCCTAGTATTTTTGTGGTGTTGAACAATCCTTCCTCAGGAACACAACTCTGTAAATCATCTCCTGCTGCTCTGCAAGAGACATCTTTTACACAGAGCACAGGTCTCAAGTAAATTTTCTACCTTGTGTCACAGAGGCTGAGCTCCCTTTTGCAGCTAACATGATCAGTCTCAATCAAAAAGAATGAAAAAATCAAGTCAGACAAACCTGTGTTACTTCCAAGCTTTAAGAAACTGATCACACACATCCTTCACATCAAAGTCTTTTCTGCTTTAGAAACTCTTGTGTTGATTTTACCTTACTCTAAATGCTTGTTTGGGATTTTGGTTTCTTTCACTATCTCCATGCAGAGGAGGTATTAGAAGGAAATCAGTTTCCTGTCTATTTAATATATCCTGGATAAACTAGTGATCCTGCTGCCAGATTTTCACTTGTCGACTCATGTAGAAATAGGAGGGACTCATGTAGCTGGGGAGGGATTTTTTACAAGGGCTTGTAGTGACAGGGTGAGGGGTTATGTCTTCAGACTGGAACTGGGGAGATTTAGATTACACATTAGGAAGTAGTTCTTCATTCTGAGGACGGTGAGACACTGGAACAGGCTTCCCAGGGAAGCTGTGGATGCTCCATCACTGGAGGTGTTCAAGACCAGGCTGGATGTGGCTTTGAGCAACCTGGTCTAGTAGGAGGTGTCCCTGCCCCTGGCAGGTGATCTTTAAGGTCCCTTCCAACCCAAACCATTATACGTTTCTACAAAATATTAAAATAACAAATACCAGGCATTTCTCACAGAGTGAGGCCCAGAACAGAAGATAAAAAATAGTGCAGTTTCTGGTCCACATATACGTATTTATACATATGACATCATATAGGGGATCTGTAAAACTCAGGTTGAAGATAAGAGTCAGGGAAAAAGGGGGAACCATTTCTATTACCCAATTTCTAAGTGAACAGCACTGTATCTTTTAACCCACATGCTTTGCATGGGGAACCTCTACATGCATGTTAGCACACAGGTAAAACAAGAGGCTGCATCATCAGTAGAAATGCTCAAAAACTGTATCCTGTGTGACAAACAGGCAAAAAAACCTTTCAGATATTCTGAAACTACAGTACTGGGGAAAGACTCACAACTTCATAACAGTTGTGCTTCCCTGTCCAGGATGTCCCTTTGAAGATGTATGCCTTGCGCCAGAAATTCTCACATGAGGTGACCTTGTCCTACATCACCGTTGTTTTAGGCAAATTATTTTGTACTCTTCAGAATCTTTCCAATAGCAAATCTTTTTACAAATACAGATACAATTTTCATTATAGATGACACTGAGCATTTCTCTGATAATTACACAACCACTTCACACACTGTGGGATCTATTACTGCGCCTTTTGCCTACTATAACTATTGCTGTCATGCCTTTTGGTTTTATTTTTTATGTATGGAGCATTTTTATGGGCATTTTTACCAGCCACTCACTGTAATTTTTATCTTTTTTTTTTTTTTTCCCCTCTTAATTCAGAAATAAGTTCCTGTTGAGTAGTAGATAAAGCTTACGTATTTTAAAAACCAACACAGGCAAAAAAATACGTACAATTATAACATATAATTAGTCTGCAAAAACAAAACTATACAACTGCCCTATGCTTCTTTGAAACTAGAAAAACACTTTAATTACTGCATTTTTAACTGGTGAGTGAATGTTTACAGAACAGTTATATGTGTACTACAAACAGCAGAATAGGAAAAACCATTGAACAGACATTTGCGATGCCAAATATTTCCATATCATCTTTCATTTGCATTCCTGAAGATGTTTGGGAACTATTGTTTTCTTGATAACAAGATATAGATCAGGTCCCTTTTTCTTTTGTGAGTTCTGTATCATTTCCTTCCTGCAGATGTTTGAAAGAGTATTTTGTTTACTGTCAGCACAACCTCTGTTGAGTATCTGAAAGTCGGGCTCTTCATATGTCACCGTCAAGAGAAAAAAAAGTAGAGCTCATAGTGGAAAATGTTGTTACTAAAATGAACAGGAATAAATTTGGTCTTTGAGGGTCAGGACAGCATGCGTTGTCAGTAAGACCATCACGTGTTATACAGCATATAATGTGAAAAATTCAGCAGGAAAAGACAAAACATAGCTGCAAGAAGATAAAGCGTGGCTGCCAAAAGATAAATTTGAGATTTCTGTTCTTAAGTGTACTCTATATTGTAAGGAAGATTACATATAAAAATATTTAAAATTGATTTTGGTAAACATACATGGTGATTAAATAAATACAGAAGTTTGCATTATGAGCAATATCAATACCCAGCTCTAGTATTCAAAGTTGTTTCTATCAGATACTGAATTGCATTTCTTGGTAAAAAGAAGAGAAGGGGTTAACAATCTGGTTCCACTGGGTGAAGAACTTTGCATTCATTTCCCTGGGTCTAGAATTTCACCTTGTACATTTGAGTTTTCAACATTTATAATAATTTGCATCCTTCTCCTAATAATGTTTAAATGATAGTTGTATACCACTAAGTGGAAATGACAACGTTTAATTTCATTTAAAAAAAAACAACTCATGCTTGAAAGCCCTTCAACATTTCTATATTTAGAAAAAAAATGTTTTCAGGTACATGCAGCTTTCAGGTGGATAAAGTCTTTCTTCTGCAGCAGGTCTACCCCTGAACCTTACACGAAGCATGTTTTTAATTCTATATGGGATTAGTGTCAAATATAATCCAAGGTACATCCAAATGTTGTTCATAACTATATATTTAGAGAAAAATATACATGCACAACAGCTCTCCCATCAACTACCTGGGTATTGCTTTCAGCTTCCCACTTCACAGTTTTACTTTTTGTTTCCATTTAGTAACAGTTGCCACTTTTAATGGTTAGTTGTGCTGAAATACAGTATTAGCCACCACAAGTGTATTTCACATCTTACTATGATTATTACTATTTTAAAGATATCTCTTACAATAACTTTGACAATTTAACTTTTCTGAACTGATGGTTCCTTTCATTTATTTGTTTGTTGAGCTACATTTGTACAAATCAAATCCTCCAACTGAATAGAATACATATGTCAAGAAAATAGCCATCAGTACCTACATGGCACCTAATATTTTCAGGCATATTTTAGCTTTCTGCCAATGCTGTGACTATTTGTCTGCAGTCAGCTTGACTGTGCTCCCCATCCATGGCTTTGCTCTGCCTTCACATCCAGAGTAACTCACCTAAGGGACATGGGGGACCCCTTCCTCCAGACCTGTCCCTTAGGACCTGAACTCTAGCATGGGACTTTCTAGGTCCACATCTGATGATTTGATGAGATTTTAGTATGGAATGTTTGCAGTGAATATCTGTTCAATAATGTGCATCTTTCTCCCTATTAAATCAATTGTTGATGAAGCTGCTGAACTCGTAGCCTACGTGAAGAGCATTTCAGAATTAGAAACACTAATCAAAAGTTGTCAGTAATAATTTAAAAAAAAAATATTTTCTCTTCACATAGAGACTGGGAGTTACAAAGATATTTACTCTTCCACACTGTCTCAATTTGGCTCAATATTTGGGTCAGGAAGGTGATGAGAACAGCTTAGCCTCTGCCTTGTTTCTCCTCTGTCCCAGTGAGAGTTTTGGGAGTGGATTTCTTCTCAGTGCTAGCTGGAGCACACATCCTAGCTCATGTCCAATAGGCTATTAGAGAGGGGTTTTTTTTAATTTCTCCAGCTTTACAACATGTACTGGTGCCAGGGGAAGGTGAATATCACTATGACCTGTTACTAAACCAACTCATGTCCTTTATCAGGTTCCGAGACACCTTTTTCTTCGGTAGGAAGGCATTTCATTATTTTCTGACAGCTGCTCGTCTGAGGAATGAAGGCTTTAAAAAACACCATCCCCTCGTCTAATTGTTTATGATCCGTGCCACTTCACCCAGCTGGGATTTCTTGGCCCCAGCTGCTGGGCAAGCAGCCTTCTGGTGCAACTGCGAGCGTGCTGCACTTCTGTGCAAGTGACCGAACATCCAGGAAAAAGATTTTGAGGCTCAAGGCCTTAAGCTGGCAGAAGCGATGTGCATCATTCAGGTAAACTGCTTCATGCCTAGGGGGAGGATGTTGGCTGCAATGTACTTCCCTCGGTCGCTGTCAGCAAATTATAACAGTAACTGTGCTAGAAAAGGGAAAAAGTGGTGGATGCAGTTGTACTACAGCTGCTGGAAATGTTGAGCTTCTCTTTAGACTTTATAAGTCTAATTGTCATATTGTTTATTTATCCTGTCAGCTTAAGAGTATGATTCAGAATCACTGAGGTGTGCCTGACACATCGTAACACAAAGAGAAATGAACCTTCTCTTTCAGCTCCCGTCTGCTGGCTCCTATTAATGTGTATTTAACAGGGGTTTATTTCAGAATTACCTCTTGCAGCTTAGCAGTCTCCTCCAGCACAACTGTTCGAGTGCAGGGTATTTGCAGAGAAATAGATCGGATAAAACCAGTACAATGAGAAAAGGAGAAATACACTCTTCTGAACATTTCCTCTGCACCCTTTATTACCATTTCCTCCCCCTGCTTTTGTTAATTTCTCTATCCTCTATTCGATTTTTATTTTAATTAACTAATGAATAGAAACATTTAGAGTGTTTAGAGTGACATTGTACTTCAAAGCCACAAGATGACTGGCAAATCTCTTTGGCTATTTCTTCACTGATATGGCAAGAAGTAAATGCAGGTATTTTTAAAGTTTTTTTTAGGCAGTTTTGTATTCTTTGAACCCACAGACCTACCTACATTTCTCTGCTCATTAACAGACAACTCTGTGCTTCCCCGAGCACCAGACTTTCATCAAAGCTGAGGCAAATCTTCCACGTTTGTGGTTTTTTTGTTTTACATGTTAGTCCAGGCTTTCGTCTCAGGTGCTGCAGCATTATCTGCTCCACAAGTTTCATTCCTGATGATTTCCCAGAAACGGGGCTTACTCCTGCAGCTTGTTAGAGGCAATGTACTATGCTCAAAGAGACCGTCAGAGAAACCCCATCTCTAGTGACTAAGGCCTAATTCTTTTTCTCCTTCTTCTTCCAATAGTCTAGTTGCCATGACAGCTTTTTCCAAAACAGCCTTTATCAGCCAACAACCTGTCTTGTGTCCACAGGGAAGTCTGACTTCCCTACCCCAAATCCTAAACCAACAATCATTCTCTATACTATCCACCATTCTCATTCAAATCCTCATCATTTTTCTCATATTACGCTTGCTTTTTTTTTTTCCTTTCTCTCTCTACAGGCACCTTCTTGCTATTCTCAGATTAAAAAAAAAAAAAAAAAAAAGTAAAAATCCTACAAACAACTTTGTTATTGTCAGGAAATAGGCACTGGAGGATGGGAGGATGTCTTTGTCAATGCCTGGGTTCCAAGCAGAACACATTTCCTGCTTTTGGAGTACATGAGTTAAACCTAATCAAGAGCCACTTCACTCCACGATCGCTGATGACACCTACTAATTAAATTTCACACAGGTGAAGCAAGATGTGTCTTTAGAGGACAGCATTGCACACGAACTTTGCTACTGGTGTCATCACATGCCACAGAAAACAGCTCGTTAAAAGGCTATGTTCAATTTAGTAGAAGACCTTATGACTTTCACCTTCTTCCCTTCATGGAAAATGATGTGCAGTGTTCGGTCAGGTCTGTGGTATTACCTCACGGACACTGAAAGTCATAACTTATGCATTATTTGAGGGAAAGTTAGGAATTGGACTGCACCTGTCTAGCTCACCAATGCTTATCTTCTGACAAGAGAAGAGCCAGATGTTTCTCCTGAAGGCACCCACAGGTTTTACATGACTGAGGACAGTTAATGCTGTTGGGAGGAAGAAAGGAGAAACAGACTGAAAACATTAATGAGTTTAATAATTTCACAATATCCTTGCAAGGGTTATCATATGTATTTGTCAGGGCTATAAGAAGAAGTTCTGTAGGTAGCAGTTCTCATATCCAACACCAACTTTGAGCACTTCTTCCACTTTTGTGCTTATCGTGTCTATCTTGGAGGGAAGTGACAGTAGGTAATTAACAGCCTCACATTTATGATGTGGGTAATTGAAATTTGAGAAGTGGGCAGTAACACCTGCAGTCCCTTGTTCAGGGTCATCAACTGGATCATTTTTCTAGATAGGAAATTCATGATCTGGTGTTTCTCCTATCAGAGGTCTTCTCCAGTCTGTAGTTTCTTTAACTCAGATAAAAAACCCTACAACATTTAGCTCATTTAAGCTAATTTATTCAATCACTTGTCATTCCTTCAGATAGAAGCAATTTCTCCTTAAAAAAATAATAGGCATTAGCTTTCTTTTACAATATTGAAATGGTGTGTTTATTTATAATTGCTGCCTCAGAGTTTTATGTGTTCATTATTATCTGCCAGACTCCACGTGCTGTATCAAATAGCAAAAGTACATTTGTTTTGCAGTCGTTATTTTAATTTATTCCCAGAGATTTTTACGACCAAAGTGAAAGAGGAAAAGCTTTGGGACATTCCCCTTATTGTCATCCAGTTCCACTGGTACCTTATGACACTAAATAAAACAAGAAAAATGATTCACATTACTGTATTTACACTAAGAGAATTAACCTTGCTTATAAGTAGCTCTTCTTTTATAATAAAATGATATTTAGACCAGAATTCTTCTGAAGGTGCACATTTTTATATGGTGATTTGTCTACTTATATGTGACAGGACAAACCAGCTTTCAGAGCAGACCATAAATAAAAGACACAGGAATTTGTGCAGCCAAGAACAGACTTTCTACATATGTTACGGCGACAATTTCAAAATAAAACCAAGGCCAGACTACCAAATGCTAAGGCAGATTTTCAGTACTAGCATCTGGTGAAGGCTGGATGCTAAAAGAACGGATTGAGGTCACAGAGGACTTATTTAAGAGTAATCTGTCTCTCTACCACCATTTCTTATCCCAAGGCTTGCCTTAAAGTTTCTTGCTGGAATACTAAATGTTGTCCCAAGAGAAGTATTAATGTTTCACCATTTCATTTTAAAAAACATCATTACTATGAAGCAGCTGGCTTCTCTGATACTGGACCTGCAAGACCTCCACTTCATTGGTTTGCTATTTTCTTCATCTGAAAGATGTTTTGAGCTGTAGCTGTCAGATTTTTTTTTTTCCAAAAGATATTTTCCTACTACACATGCAACACACACCTGAACAATGGGCAGTTTTAGGCTTCTGTTCTCAATAATGGCTTTGCTTGTCTGAAAGTCTGACATTAGAATTTTGGTTTTTTTCTGACAGGTTTCATTATTCTTTCTTTTAAACAATATTTTTCAGTATGTGGTTTTATGTTGCATGGTTACAGAACATCTGGATAATTATTTCACAAATATCAGCCACTGGGCAAATCTAATACTCAAATTAGGATAAAACCCCCTTTTCTTGATGCTGGGTGGTTCAAATGTATTGATAATGAGTACACTTGGATTCAGAGGAATCAGGAGACACTAATTTTAATAGGCCTCCAAATCAACAAGTTCCTTCACTATGTATTAACGTTTAAGAACCTCAGATCAAATAGATTCTTCTCAGAATTGAAGTTTGTGGTAGAGAGAAGTGTGTAAATCCGATTGGCTGATACCTACTACCACGTCCCAAACCAAGCCTGTCTCAGTGATCATGTGACTTGTTAAAACCCAAGAAATCCAGAACAAAATATTGTTGGGTTCTTGAGGATGAACAGAACACATGAACCATGTATACAAAGAGGGGGACAGATAAGACTATGTATCCAACATTTTCAAGGTTAGTTCTCTCAAAATAGTGCTCATATATTTGTATATAATATATACTATGTATATATATATATGAGTTTTTAAGAAGATAGGAGCATAGGAAAGATAGTAGTATAAAGTGTGCCACTCAGCTGCTGGTTTTACCTCCTGCAGAAAAGTTATACTGCTGAAGCAAAATAAACATTTGGATACTGTTTAGCAGACCTTGTAAGGCCATCATATTTCCACTGAAACATGATTTATGGTATTGATTTTTTTTAACCTTGCAGAAGATCACCTACAGAAACAAGACATAATTTTTTTGAATAAACTACACCAATTATCTGGTTGTCCACAGCTGACAAATTATTTTTTTTTTCCTCAGCACAGTATGATGGCCAGTAAAATATAAAACTTATTGGGACTATAATCAAAGGGTATTTCTGCAAATCACTCAATGACAATCTGGGGCAATTTTCAATTACTCTCAGGACAGATTTTTTCCAATTGACTAGACAGAAAGTGGCAAGAAAGATTTAAGAAATGCCTTGTAAGTGCTGATCTGAGAACTTAGTACCAAATATCATCAATCTGTATCTTTCTGAGGCTGGAAGATTTACAAAATAGACTATTGAACTTACATAAGCATTCAGTTATAGAATTAAATATCTGATGGTTCAGTATCTTGGGATTAAAGGGAATAGCTAGAAACTCACTCTTTGACTGTTTGCAATTATCATATGCTTCATTAGATTAATGACTGTCTGAACACTGACCCACTTTCTTTTCTGAAGATACTCACTGAGATGTTTCACTGGGTTACCAGAAGTAACTTGTGGATTTACACAGGTTTGGTGTGAAAAGATCTAAACTGACAAGCTTGGCATAGCATCTCTTCTTGAGAAGCTGTCTGTTAAACATTCACATGCAAGTCCCAAGCCAAAACGCAGAACAGGAATCATCAGTCTAAATATCAGAAAATGTTTGTTGTGGGTTTTTTTCCCCTAAAACTCTGTATTTCTGAAGAAGATACACAGTGCCAGAGTTATAGAATCACAGACACAGAATCACAGAAACATAGAATCACAGGTAATCATAGAAACATAAAACCATTGCATCAAAGAATCATAGAATGGTATGTGTTGGAAGGAACCCTTAAAGCTCCTCTCGTCCAAGCCCCCTGCAGGGAGCAGGGACATCTGCAACTAGAGCAGGGTGCTCAGAGCCCCAGCCAACCTGAAACTTTCCTCCAACCTCCAGGATGATCCTTTAGAGGAAGCTCCCCCGTCTACCCAATTAACAATTCATTTCTTTGTGTATTTCTTCATACATGTCTCAAGATACATATACCAGAAAAGTTCAGCTTTGAAGATCCTATAATATCACAGCTCATCCCAATGAGCTTGTGAGAGAGAAAGAAAATACACTTCTAAAATTTAAATAAGAATGTATCTCAGTACTCAAGTAAATTGCTTTTTTTTTATTTCTTTTGGGAGCAGCCCTCATACAGTCAGCTTATTGAGAATATTTTCTGTAGAGAAAGCATTTTAATAAGGAAGCGGCAGTTTTCTCCTAAGGCCGAATCCAAAAATAATTAATAAGTCTGTATTAAGATTCTGCACACATGGGCATTTAGCTCAGCGCAGTGAAGCAAACAAGTGAACAACTGGCAGCACAGTGATATGGAGAGAAGCCAAATTTGCCATGGCCATCTTCTTCATATAGCACCAATTATCCTGAATGATTCATGCACTTACCAAAACACCAAACGTGAACATTTTGATGTGCAATGCATTATATCTACATCCATTTCTGTGCTGAAAGGCTAATTAAACTGGTAATTGTCATTCATATCTCTTGCTATTATATTTGTATTCAAAATTGCAATAGATGCAATCTGTGTGTATTTTTTTTTAATTCAAGTAGTTTAGAATTAATTTGAAGCTGTACAACAGCAATCATACTCTAATTAGAGAGATAATCAATTAATAAGCTCATAACTAAAGGTTCTCATGATGTGGATGGAGATTATTTAAACTAAGACGAAGTGCAATCTTTGTATTAAAAATAAATGTTTTAAAAATAGTGAATCTATCCTAAAGAATCTATCCAGGAGATAAAGATACATCTGTTTGTTCAGAGGTATCATTTTAACCCCTGCACTGTGACAGTGATTCATGTGGCTATAACCACAAGACTTCCATTACAATAACAGCTTTCCGTGGCCAAAACAGCATGCCATTCTTAAAGCGTTCACACTCGCTGTCTTCCGTTAATGCATGCAAAGTGATTCCATAAAGCCATTAAAGCAAATATAATAAATGAGTTCAAGACAAATGGTTATTTGTACAGGGAATTAATTGAAGGATGCAGAGGAGAAGTAGGGAGGAGGCTGAGATTTATAAACCTTAATGTGCAGCTTTGTTGTGCTAAATGGCCTTTTCCCCTGTAACTGTAAACAAACTTGGATTTGGAACAATTTTAGACCTCAAGGTCTTGCATTAGCAATGGCATTGGATTCCTTGGGGAATGGCTTCTACTGCTTTCCCACCAGAAAATACAAGAGACAAACGCAAGAAACTGTTATCCACAGAGTTAACTGCCAGCTTGATGGGCCAGTTGCAGGAATACCTTTGGGGTCATTTGTGTCATGGTAGCTTTAGCATCAAATTAAGAGTGCCACAGAGGGGTAGTACCTCTACTGACAGGTATATTCAGATGGACTCTGCGTCTCTTCCTTACCACAGATTTCTGCAGCATACACTGGGTAGCCATTAGCATGGAACAAGACCTACTCCCTGGGCTGCAGTGCAGGAGGGAATTAAAATTCTCCACTCCGGTTAGACTGCAGTTGGTGCTTTGTGGTGGGATACAAGGATCTGACAAAACCTACTGGGCAAATATTGAAAACCTTCATTATAGCCTCACACTACAAGCAGAGTAGAAAAAAGTCTTAGCATATTAAGAATTAATAAAATTAATTAATCCTGTGCTTTAATAACAAGAGTACACTTTAATATTATCTGATTATAAATCTGTTGGAAAGATTTTCCTGTTGGTTTTGGTTTTTGCTTTCTCTGACACTAAGTTATGAGTTTCTGTCAGAAAAATCAGGATGACACTCTTATTTTTTAGACTGAACTGAAATATTTTATTGTAGTTCTTTTTCATCTCACTGAGCTGAAAGAATAGGTTACCAATGAGGTACAACTATATAGAAATCTACCTCTTAGTTATTTTTTGGCTTTCAGATAGAATTTTTAAGGCAACATCTGTTACAAAGAATCCATTCTATGTTGTGCATTCTAACACTAAATCCATGGCAAGTTACAACCCTGGGGTAAAAAAGCAGGGCAGCTGGGGTACAGGACAAAAAACAAGTCACCAAAGATGCTACTCCCTGAAAGACATAACAAAAAAAAACAAAGAAAAAAAAAAATCAAAGTCAGAACTTTAAAAATAATTTTAAAAATAAAAATATGAGGAGAGGAGAAAAGAAAAATTATTTCTGCATCTCTCCATTCTTATTGCTATTTCATCAAAAATTTTAGTATTTATACTTAATATTCCATTTTCTTTCTTATGAAAAGACAAATGGGAACAATAAAAAAATTATGTTGGTTTATGTAATTTTCTGCAGGATTAAACCTCTTGTTAGCGTCTGCAGATCCTTTGTGTGGTTACTTGCCTAGACGTAGTTACTGTAAACTATAAAATTAGACTTTTGACTACATCACTTTGTTTTTTCCAGTGCAGCAGCCAAAATAATTTGTATTTGCATTAATTTCTCCTGTAGACACTAAAGTAACTTGTTTTAAGGCGATACAAAAATGGTTAACCTTCTTTTTACCATTGCTAATCAAAATAATGAAAGCAACATTTTCACTCAGAAGTAATAACCACTGACATAGGTTTGGTTTGCTTTTTTTAAACTGTCTGTTCTTCTCACTTTAGTAACACTTCCACAATGGAAAAAATCCACAGAAATAAAGTTATTAAAAATTCTATTATAGACTTATCTAATTGATTAGGCCAAAAATGATTGCAACAAATTTTGTGTTACAATAGAAATTTGAAACTTAGGAAGAGTTCTTGCTGATAGTCTAGAAGATTGTGTTTAAACCTGAGCTAAAATGATCTAGTATTCCAAGTTACCACATGCTCTTTACGATGGTAACACAAAGCAAAAATATTATTTTTTTTCTTTTTTTCCCACAACTCATTGTTTCAATACTTCAAAGATTATCTTGTGAAATATCCCAAGATATCTCAATATCCCAAATATCCCAATATCCCAATTATACCATCCTATAAATTAATATTTTCAGGATTTCATTTAGTGTATTACTTCATAAGTAGAAAAAAGAATAAAATTGTTTGTTGGAGCTGCTTTCTCTCCCATTATGGCCTTCTCACCAAAATAGTCTACATTTATTTTTCAGAATATTTCATGCTGTAGACAAGCAGGAGATTGGAATGGTGGCCAAACAATATCATTCAGTGCTTATGAGTACTCATTTTTCTATATAAAGTTGCTATTCAAAGACTCACCTCTACATTTTCCATTTTCCTCACTTTTCATAAAATTCCAATACAAAACATTGCAATCACACATAATTTAATTTAAAATTTAAATAAGATTATTTACTTAGTATTTGCTGTGATGAATACAGAAGTTTGCTTTGGTATCTTCTGAATAAAAACACCGCTACTTAAGAATTCTTTCACATGGTTGTTTTTCAGTTCAGTCATTGCAATTTCTTAAGGTACTGGCATAATATATGTTGTCTCATAAAGCCCTGATCTTTTATTTGAAAAAAAAATAACAAGGGGAGATCCTTAGGTCTATGGATATTAAAATTAAGTCTCTTTCCTGGCTAATGTATAGTATATATTAGAGAAAAGGATTAATTACATAGCTACAGAAATTTCCAACAGGAAAACAAGTATGACAAAAGGCACAAGTTTACTTCTATGGCCAGTCTTACACTTCAAATTAACATCCTTGAAACAGAATTTTTCATTAATCCAGTGAATGGATAAAACAGTTTTGGGGAAGCAGAATGGGGTGGCTTGTTAGGATGAGTGGTTTGACTGTTCAAGATACTTATACAGTGGGTTACACAATTAAAAAAAACCAAATGTGGGCATTGATGGAATAAAAAAATTAAATTACTGAAAAATAGGAACATAATGATTTTTGCTATAAAGCTGGTAATAGAGCTTAGGTGATAAATACTATAAAAACACACATGCAGAGACTAAATTAATGGCAAAGAACTGGGTCAGGAGGATCCACTCAACTGAAGTTTATTAGTGTTTATTCTCAGCAAAACGAAAGAGGACTATTTTTTTTTTTTTTTTTTTACAGGAAGGTCATTAATGGAATTATTTTCCCCAGCAGTGACTGCTGTGAGCAATATCAATAGCCAAGCATCGTGTATCCAATATGAGTTTTTATGCTGCCCAGCGGTATCTCTGAGAGATAAGGTGACTCATTCCTCTTGCTTGCTTATGAGACCATAGGAAGTTGAGCTTCCTCAAGGTATCATATAAATTTACACAGGATGCACTTATGGAATAGCTTGGCCAGTTACTGAATTATCAAAATGATAGTTTCCTTTGTTTGCTATCATGGTGTGTGCATGTAGGGACTGGTAGATACCCAGCTGAGCTGGATAACTTTGTCTGAAGTTTGGCCAGATGAGGTAACCTCACCGGTCCTCAGAGCTGGATCTGCAGTCAGACTCTGACCCCACTGAGTCGCCTCCTTGGACAGTGACTAGCTTGTGTTAACTAAGTTAACAATTATACCCAGAAAAATAAATTACTTGAGGATTATTTTGTTATTTTCTTACCCTTCCCATACAACCATTTTATTTAGTGGATACAAGACTGTGCCAGGATCCCCACAACTTCAAGGTGTACCTGCCTGCCTGTAGCATTCTCCTAGGTTAATTCCTCACAAGACACAGAAGAGCTTGGAATTTAAAAAATCAGAGTGGAGAAGAACAAAGATAAGAATCATGTTTATATAACAGGGAAAACACAGAGGTCTTAATGAAAAGAGAGCGGAAAAAAAAAAAAAAGGTTCATGAATAAGTCTCCCATTTGCTTGATGCATCTCTATGGAGGTTCTTTTTCCCAGGCACACCCTCAACCTGGGGCTTTTGAGTTGTTTTAAATTCCACCTCACTCTTTTCCAACATCAGAAAATTCTGTCTTTCTTATCTTCCCATGTGTCTCCTGCAGTCTTCATTCTGCTAAGCTCTTCCACAACTACTGCCTGAGTCCTGCAACTAAAAGCAGGAAAGAAGCAGCTCTCCCCTGTCTCCAATGACTTCCACTTGGCCCAAAGCAGCCCAAGAAAGACACAAAGTCCTCCCTCTGCCTGGTCAATCCATCTTCAAAGAAATATCACATACAGCACGTAATAAACTGTGAACAAACAGTTAAAAAGCACATTGCTTTCCTTACAAATTGCTGCAAGCCCAAATATACTTTTTGAGTATGTAATTAATGCAAATTAAATGCTGTAATAAAAGCTTTTTGAAATCAGATCATGTATCAGAACACGTCAACAAATAAATATTTTCAGTAGGAACTTTTTTTTCTTTTTTCCAGCCTTCACTCTTTATCAGAGAGAACCTCCTAACAAAACAGTTCAAACTATAGCTATGTCACCACACTTGACTGGAGATGCCACTTCTGTCGGTGAGGACAATCTCACATTCAGGCATGGCAGATTCTATAAAGGTTTTAAACGCTTTCCTCTGAAACTATATCCACTGGCAAAAAAACAAGCAAACAAAACCCAACAAAACCCCAACTTCTATACAAAGCCAAAGGAAGTTTGTCTGAGTAATAGACTACAGGAACCCATAGGATGTTGGGAGGCTTACAGCAGAACCTCATCTCTCAAACTTAGCTAGTGAAAGAAGTAGATGAAAACATATATCATGTATCTTTTATGACAATCTCTATTTCTTCGCAGTTTGTATTCCTCACTGCCCTTTTCAAATACACTGCAAAGGGTGATGGTTCCATGTTTTTAATTGGCTTCTTTCTGTCAAAAGAAGGGATAGAGGTTTGTGCCTTGATATAACATGTCAGATCTTGCTGTACCCATCAGTAGCTGGTATGTGAGTTTCTATATCATTCTTGCTTTGTAAATCACTGACACAGACGTTTATTTCCTTGACAAGGATAGATATACAGAGAAAGTGCTTCAATAAAATGGTTTGTATGTCAATATTCTTCCTTTAAATATCCCCAGTTCATAAAGCTGCTTAAAAAAATGGGCACGGCTCTTGGCCCCCAAACAAAATACCAGAAGAAAGTGAATTTAAAAAGACCAAGTCGCATGAAAAAATGAGAGAGTCACAGACTCCATTTCTTCACACATGCACAGTGTTCATTTTTGTCTCTGAAATTTCATGTATATACAGCCCAATAGAAATATTATTATCCTCATACATAAGAAGGTCATCTTTGAAGGGTCAGAGAGAAGAAGAAAAAAATTTATCAAGTTCTTTTATGAATTTTGTACCAAAGTATCACAAAACACTGAGCAAAGCTCTTTCCATATAGGACATACATATTTGTGTTCTATAAAGGATGTAGTATTAGTAACATGTCAGTGTAGGATCATATATGTAGCCTTTACAATAACACAGTATAGAAAACACTTGAATAACTCATGCGTTAACCTGCAATATCAGCATCATGTAAAAATCACTCAGGCTTCATGCAAAGCTTTTCAATAGCCTCTCAAAACTCACCTATGAACTAGTTTTCATGGATAATTGACAATGTGTGTACGGATCACACATGAAGTTGTATATTTTCATATAGGTCATTCTTTGACTAAGTTTATTAGAAGCATAAAATACATTTCTAAACATACTGAGAAATGTTTCAAATATATAAATTGTATATACTCTGTTCAACCACATAAAATCAGTGATTTGCCTAAGTTACAAAAAAAGAAAAAAAAAATTTCTCTTGCCATTTCAAGTCCAGCTTTGAAAGACTGTAATTTTACATGGTTCAACATTCATCATAATTCCCTTTTTTCTAAACCTGTCAGCTGAATTTTGTTTCACACTTTGCATTTTAATTTAATCACTTGCCCTTTGCTGTTCTTCCCCCAACCACCACCCCCCCCGACATATTCAGCTGATTTCACAACTGTATATGTCAGAGAGAAAGAGAAAAAAAAAAGGATTATGCTAGGTACAAACCTGGCAGCAGATAAGGCAAAGTAATTTATCCTTTCTCTTTGCAGGAGTTACAGAGATAACCAAAGTCCTGCTTCTACAGTTTTATCTCAGAAGTTGAAGCCTTTGAATCTATGCATAGTCTTGATGTTCTAAAATCACTTTTCATGGGTCTTGGGCACATTGTTATGAAACAATTGAAAAGATCCTTCCTGATAGCTGATCTGCACACCCCAGAGAGTGTGCAATTCCTACTCAGGCTGCCCAAAAACTGTTGTGCTTTGTTCAAGGTAGAGAGAGTTTTGGGAAACACATATCTGTGATTTTCATTTTTTCAGTGAGGAAAAACTTCTTTGCTGTGAGAATGTCAGAGCCTGGCCCAGGCTGCCCAGAGAGTTTGTGGAGTCTCCTTCTCTGGAGAGATTCCAAACCCACCTGGACACTGCGACACTGGGCCCTCTGCTCTGGCTGACCCTGCTGGATGGAGCGGCGGTGCTGGACCAGATGATCTACAGAGGTCCCTTCCAACACCTGCCACTCTGATTCTGTGTGATTCTGTGACTTTCTGCCAGCCTCTTTTGAGGAAAGCCCCTGAACGTACAATGAAAACCTATTCCAAAGAGAGAAGGGATATACTGTGCTAACAGCAAGTTCAAGACATAGTGGTCCTACTTCACCTACTTCTGCTGGATGTTTACTCAGAAACCAGATCTTTACAGTATGTGTATTGATGCCAATATTCCATCAGTATAATTAAATTTATCTCATTACAGAGTAAAAGGAATTAATTCTGAAAGATTATTATAAATCTTTTATGTTAAGTATCACTTACGTTTCTACCTTTCTATTGAATGGAACAACCATATCTTTAAAGATATTGCGAGCTTGCAAATTGTAGGTATGTTGTGTTTGTAACTGTGTAATTAAATAAATACATTTAAATAAATGTGCATTTTTCATTTTACAGAATATTCACAAATTCTTATATTTT
>WUAM01000066.1:1033575-1046339 GCA_024336885.1 Actenoides hombroni | reverse complement strand
GGGTTATCACTGCCAGAAGCAGACACTGCCTGGGAAAACAGGCTGCTGACTGCAGACAGTGCAGGCAGTTAGAAGAACTGAGATGGAAAGTAAAATCATTGAACAGAATTAGTTCTGTTCTCACTTAAACCAGGGCAAATGAGAAATCTCTCATCTCACAGTCCAAGTACTCGGACTTATTTCTTGCAAAATAATTACATTTTCATCCCAATATTTCTAAAAAAGCCCATCACTGTGTATGTCTTTTCTCTTAATAGGGGTAATATAATATTCAGTGTTTTGGGGGACTAAGTACCTTCAAAATCAGCGTGCTCATAATATAAGCAGAGAATTTGTCCCTGGGTAATGACATTTTAGGGTTAAGTTACTTTATTTAAAATATCAGTTGGGCAAAATTATTTCTAGCTAGTGTTCTAGTAAACATTTACATGCTTTTAGCATATAATTTGACTTTCTCAGTTGTTTACCCTTAGAGTTAAAACTGTATTTCCTTGGGCCATTTTAGCGCAGTACATCTGATTTATGCTCCAGCTTCAACAATATGGCCCCTGTCCACCTTTCCCCGTGGTGTTTCTCGCAGTACCTCACACTGAAGTGAAAACTGTGTCTCTCTCACACGGTAACCTCTGCCAAAACCTTCCTCCCTGCAGGAGGGATGCAAAGCCAAGGACACAAAGCCCCACTCCGGAGCTTCACCTTGGCTTAGGCCTCTGAGAAAATTGCTGAGCTGTGAGCGAGAGCCATGAAAAGTCTGCAGGAGGATGGGAGGTAAAATTGCAGTGAGAGGTCGGACAGCTGAGGTGGGGAATGTGAGTAGCTCAAGGATTCAGGAAGAAAATCAACAATGTGGGAAGATATTAAATGCTTATGAGGACAAAAGTGGGAGGCTGGTGGTGGTCAGGAACAGTCAGGCCCTTGAGGCTGTCCACGCTGATGGAGCTGGCAGAGGATGGCAGCTCAGCAACGCCAAGGACCCACTCAGGAGCTGCAGAGTTGCAATCTTTCTCCCCCTGACCAGTGCCTGCCTGAGCAGCAAAGAGTCTCCAAGTCCTTGTCCTGAGCAGAGAGCATGCTCAGCCTAAGAGCTCCCTAAATCCCAACTATCTTTTGTGTGTGTCAGGCAATAAAGGGCTGTTTTGTTCTGAAGCCGTGCGCAGCCTGCTTGCGGAGTTTCTGTGTTCCTGGCTAATGGTGCCTGAACAAACCAACCCCAAAGAGGGCTTTTAACAAATGACAGTCTTTTTTACGTATACCTGCTGAAGTTAGCTAAGAAGTAGTGAATAGCTTGAAGACTGCTTGGGTTAGAGGCTGCTTGGGTTAGAGGCTGGATAACACTGAACTACTTAGAATCAGAGAACCACAGAATCATTTCATCTGGAAAAGACCTTTAAGATCATTGAGTCCAACCATTAACCTAACACTGCCAAGCCCACCACTAACCCATGGTCCTCAGCACCACTTCTCCATGGCTTTGAAACCTCTCCAGGGATGGGGACTCCACCACTGCCCTTGGCAGCCTGGGACAGGCCTTCACAAGCCTTTTGCGGAAGAAATTTTTCCTCATGTCCAAACCAAACCTCATTTGGTGCAACTTGAGGCCACAAAAATGTCCAACAGAGCTGTGAGAGGTGATTTGGATTTTCACAGCCACATAAAGAAGAGTTATCTGAGACATGGCCAAGCTTCATAGATAACTGGAAGGGCATTTTGGTGGGTCCAGTCTTGAAAGGCCAATGGCACCTAGAGGGCTGCATCAGGAGCACCAGCCAAGGCCACAGTTATCTTAGCATTAGTACCAGAAATGCCAAAGTTTTGTACACACCTAGAAAAACAAGGAGTAAAGGGGAAAAAATAATTAGGGGATGAGAAAGGGGAGGTACAAGGCTAAAATCTATTCCATTTCCATCGGCTTATTCAAAAAGCTTTTCATAACCCAGTCTGTGTCCTTTCTGGAACACCAAGAGGAAGAAATGGAAAACACTTTGCTTCTGGGTAGTGAAAAGCAGGACTAGAGAGTGAAATGATTTTGTGCTTCCTACCCTTTCTCTGTGATTGACTGGGAGGGTCAGGAAAAGGAATGTATGTGAGAATGGGTTAACTGGAGCAATCAATATACTAGATGGAATAAAAAACTTCTCGCATCCCTGTTGACAAGCTGAAAAAGATGCACTTTGCTCACAGTGCCCACGGAAGCCAGGACATTGCACAGACAGCTTTCAAGAGCACTGCTGATGGAAAAACCTCAGCATTTCCTGTGGTATCTGCCTATTCATGCTCTTGCTTGACAAACTGCTAATCAGTGAGCAACAGAGTTACAGGGCGAGCAATGTGCCAACCCCAATGTTTTCATGGCTTTTTGGAAAGGTTTACAGTTTGGCAGGTATAGAAAATGTGGTGCAGCATAATGATTCTTTTTAAGAGACCTGAATAGAGACTACAAAAATAGTAGTATTTTACGATGCTTCCCTGAGAAGAGGCATGTCAATTATAAAATAGGAGGCAGGGAGACTGGATTGAATGCCTTTGAAAGGAAGAAAAAAAAATCAACATCTTTCCGCATCTAAGGGCTGTAAAAATAGCTCAGGCAAATGGCACCATTCTTATGTTGCTCAGAAATGAATCTTTTGCCCTGTTGTGCTCATGTATGACTCACGCAAGGTCTCTTTACACAAGCATGTGCACACCTTGTCATTCTGCCTGCTGAGGACAGACACACCATAGCATGTGTTTGAGAAAAAGTCAACATGTAGCTGCTCCTGGTCCAGGTCCACATAGCATTTTGTCTGCAGCTTGCCAGGCATATGTCACCTCTTGACATTGCTACAGGAGATGCTCCACTCAGACCATGTCCTCATTAGCGATGAAAAATTGCTGAATGATACCTCAGCAAAGACCCCATGCAAAGCTGAGTGGGAACATGCCTCAGGAAAAGCCATCTGAGCAAACTCGGTCTGGAAGAAGAAATGGGATCGGATCTTTTCCTCTGAATTCTGCCATTCCCCCATGCATTTAGGTGGTTTATACAAAGTGCTTTGCCTTCACCAGTGAGTGTGTGACAGGCACTAAAGATCCCTTACAGCTCTTAAGTGTTTCTTTATTCCTCATTCCTATGCACACTCCAGAGGTACTCCAAGGACTGTTGCTCGTAACTTTGTGGTCTCCTTTGCTGAATATTCAGGACTCCAACTTCTGTCCTTGCCCCTAAAAAGCAGCTGAATGCATGTCACTGATTAGAGAAAAGAAAAAATATTTCAGGACCCCTTGTTCTTGCTGTTTTGTGGGCAGAATCATAACACATAGAATGAGATATCTAAGTTTTTCTGGTCTTTTTTTTTCTGCTGCTACAGCACTGGTTTGTTGATGAACATGTAAAACTCGCTTTTTTAGCTCTCTACTGGAAAACTTTAAGATCTGTTTATAATCCATGCTTTTAACCAATCTAATCTAACTGGCATACTCCTTGTCCACCAATATGTTCCACTATCATGCAGAGAGAGCTCTTGAAGTTTTCTGTTAGTGCCTTGTGCCTTCACTGTGCTTGATGCTATAACCAAGCAGAAGAAACTTTAGCTTTCTTTGCATTCTAAGAAACAACCCAACTTCTTCTTTTCTCAGAGAAAATTATTTACCTGATTGAAAACACTACCTCTTATTTTACCAGGAGGAAAGGTCATTCATCAGATCCAATTTGGTTCTTCCTTCACCTTTTTCCCTCTAAGCTCTGGTCTCTCCTGGAACATGTTTTCCCAGTTTCCACCACCCAGGAAGGATTACTGATGGTTTGGCTGTGCTGACTGAGAACTCAGCATTGCATGTCACGCCTCGCTGACAACCTGCTATGATTCCTTGAATGTGTGGAAAGGAGTGGATGAAGGGAAATGGTAGGTATAATTTGTCTGGACTTCCAAAAAGACTTCTGCAAAGTCCTTAAAAGAAGGCTATTATGGGAACTAAGTAGTCCTGAGGTGAAAGGCAAAGGTCTGCTATGGATTAGAAACTAGCTAAAAGAGGTAGAAAACAAAGAGCAAAAATAAACGGTCAATTTTCAGGCAGGCAAAAGGTTAACACTGAGGTTCAGTAAGTCTTGGAGAGACTTCAAGGACAACAGTTACTGAACATGTAATTTACCAACAAACTGAAATAAGCAGGAGAGATTCTAATATAGATGGCATTTGGTGAGTAGCCTTTTCCATACAGACTTGGACTTATAGGTCAAGACCTCAATTTCCCTCCTCTCTGCTCCAAGGTTTGTAGGCAACAGACATATCATTTCAAGCTCCCAAGTGATCTATTGTGATTTGAGCTTTTGGGAATACTTGAGGAAAGAGCAAAGACATAGCAAGTTTCTGGCCTCTTGAGCAGCAAACTTTAAATGAAGTCCAGAGGGACTCTCATCTTTTATTACATAGAATTCATTCAGCTGTACTCACAGTATATGACCCTTAAGTAAGCAAGCTCCCTGAAGCTAATATAATAGGACTTCTGAAAGAAGGAGAAATAAGAAAAAACACCTGAAAAAAATTATGTCTCTCAGCAACACGCTGTAAGGAATGACCTAAGACAAGCTTTGTACATGCCATTTTCTTAATACTAAATTACAAAAATCAGTATCTCCCTATTCCCCAAAAAAGGTTTCCATTCTTTACAACACGGTGATAGAAGTTTTAATTTATGATGCTGTCTGGCTTAGTCCAATGCAACTACATTTGAGATAGGTGCAAATTAAAAAGTAATTAATGAATATTATTAATTCTCTGTAATGCATTCAGTGACAAGACCAGGGATAAGAGTCTCACTGCGGAACAGCATCTGCAACTGCTGGAAATCCTGCACAAATGGATACATCTATTTTAGCTGCATACTTTTCAAAATCAAAACAGGGCACTCTGTTCTGCATCCTTTTCAAGCAGTTTCAGGGTAAAATATTATCTGTGAATACGTTTATAGATAGTCTCAGAAAGAGGAGTAGACAGAGAATAAATGAGCTGCCAAGATTGTATCATGACACCTCTCTAGAGAAATATTTTAGCCCCAAGACTCATTCCCGTAACAAAAGTCAAAGCACTCTCCATCTCAAGGAAAACTCTGGTTGTCATAGGCTACATACAGAGTAATGGAGCACCCGAGCAAGATAAAGTCAAATACCTATGTACTTGCTGTGAGGCACGCAAGGATGAGACAAAAACGTGTCAGATTTCAAGGTTAACGTATTACATATTTTCTTATTATGGAAAGGAAAAGAAGCCTAATAGAATTGCAGATAGCATGGTGTATATCTCTCTATCTATATGCTTTTTGTGGAACAAGGGTCAGTTTTAGAACCCAATTTTTCGCTTACTGAGACGAAGAAGAGCTTTTGTATCTCATTTTAGTGTAAAGTGGCAATGGAATTCATTTCAGTGCAAGCGTCAGGATCAACGGGGTCAGAGAAACAGCAAGTCAAAACTCATCTAGAAATCAACACGTGTGAATCTTACACTGAACAAACTGAACATAAAAAAGGGAAGAAGTTCTCTGAAAAATCATTAGATATCAACCTGGCATTTTTAAAGAGGAAAATATTAGCCAGTCCCTTTTTGTACGACAAGTGGACACTTGCCTACTCCTAAACATTTTGAAAATGCAGACCCCCACATTGTCAAACGTTACGGAGTGCCTCATACATCGTTATTAAAGATGAAACTGAACTACTGAGGTTTGAAAACTTCACCTAATAAGTAGCATTATGCTCAGGATTTGGACACTGGCCAAGGTAGGGCACTGCCAACACCAAACAAAATTGGCTTTCTCTCCTGAAGTACTTACATGTTTACATTCCCTCTCTTCCCTTTTCCCATGGACTGTGAATTGACTGAATTGTAATTTTTTTTTCAGTTAAGAAAAAGAAAGTTTAACAATTAGCAAAATGTAGGGAGAGCAGAACACTTACTCCTGTGGCTCTGGCAGAACATCCTACCATGTGTCTGGCTTGCAGGATGGAGCTATGAGGAAGGGGTGCTTTTGCACTTTCATGGAGGAATTAAATTAAAAAGAGTGGTAATTTTTAAAAACGTGGGTTTGAATATGATACTTCAGCAGTTCTTTGGAGAACAAAAATGGGTGTACAGATGCATTGATTTTTAATGCAGAAATATTAGTTTATCCTGTCTGGGCTAGTATCCTACAGAGGGCACCTGCCCCATGTAATTAAAGTACATCTCATTAATTTCTTCCTTCCCTTCAGAATACAAATAACACAGCGTTTTAATGCATGGCATTTGTCATATCCGTTTAATAAGGTTTTTATCATTTTCTCAAGAATAAATATGCCATGACAGAGCTAGATATATTAGCCTAGCACTTTTCCTTTATTTTTCCTTTTGTTTTTATAGTTACACTGGAAGAGAAACACATCTGAGGTAAATACAACTCTGCTATATTCCTGATACTAGTAAAGGATCTCATTGCTTCTGAACTCATTAAGTTAGTGCTTATTAAAATATGCAGGTTGCTCATTATGTCATGGAAAATACCATTCTTATTTTATTACTAGTTTCATTTATATGGTTAGCACATAGTAGACCTAATTACATTGAAAACTGGGATACGTTTTTTTTGTCTCAGTCTGCATTTTCATCTGACTCTGCTTGATACTTATTATTTTCAGCTTATTACAAACTATGTCACAAGTAAGAGGAGTCACAACAGCTTGAAGTGATAGACTATTCTAAAATCAGCCATTGTTAGTGGGGTTTGTACTCACCTAAATTTTTGATTGTCATAGCAGAATTTTTTTTGCTTTGCATTAAAAGATCCCACATTGTGAAAATGTTTTTGGAGCAGCTTAGCACTATGTGAAAAACATGCAAAACCCAACCAAGCAAAGACTTTCAAAGATTTTGTGTTTTGCCTTCAAAGCTGTAGAATCTTTGACAATTTATATAGATCCGTCCTCTAAATTATACAGACATGGGTTTTAAGTTTTGATTTTGTAGCTTTTATAAAATTCTTTAAAATGTGCTTTTATGTCTTTCTGCCAAAGTAAACATCAAATAAGGAAGGATCCTGCTTAAAATCAAGAAAAATCATGGCACTGTGGTCCTGACCTAGATGTTTAACAGTCATTGAATGTCAACTATGAATAGTAAGTCTCATTTTACTACCAACACATTGGTGCATCAATGGGGACACAGGAGCAAAGAAGGATAAATGAAACACTTCAAGGTGTTTCTAGCTTATGCTTTGACATAATCTTTGGACTTTGTGCCTCCTTCACAGCTGTGAAATTCTAATGTTATCTTTTTTTCCTGTTACTTTTTCCTGACTGCCATATCCCTCCCCATGTCACTTAGCACATTTTAAATGCCTTTTGCTTGTTTGTTTTATCGTACCCACCCAAAGAACAATCTGTATATTATCACCTCGTGGAGAATTCCCTAGAAAGCAGTAGACTTTACTGAGCTGTGCTGTCAACAAGCATCTGGTATGAGAAAAACTTTTTGGTGGTTCTTGCAAGCCAAAGAGGTAAGGGAGAAACAGGATGAAAAATTTAAGGAGAATGGTGAACTAGACCAGATACTAAAAAAAAGTTCATGGTAGCACAACTCTAAATAACAAGGTGAGGAACAGGTGAGTCTCTGTTGACCTCCAGTCAACTGCACTGTTTCTGCACTGCTTCATGTGACATCACTTATCTAAGATGCTTCTCAGATACTGTACCAAAACTGCCAGTCTAGGTGAAGCCTTTTGGAACAAAATGAATCATCACTTTCTTTTCTTCTGGACTCTTACACTGCACATCACAGAATCCCAGCATGGTGGGGGTTGGAAGGGACCTCTGGAGATCATCTGGTCCAACCTCCCTGCTCCAGCAGGGTCACCCAGAGCAGGGTGCCCAGGATCACAGTGTCCAGGTGGGTTTGGAATCTCTCCAGAGGAGACTCCACAGCCTCTCTGGGCAGCCTGGACTGGGGCTTCATCACCCTCACAGGAAAGGAGCTTTTCCTCCTGTTCAGATGGAACCTCCTGCGTTCCAGTTTGTGCTCATTGATCTTTGTCCTGTCACTGGGAACCACTGAAAAGAGTCTGACCCCATCTTCTTGACTCCTATCCTATTGATATTGATCAGCATTGATCAGATCCTCTCTCAAGTCTTCTCCAGGCTAACCAGCCCCAGGACTCTCAGCCTTTCCCTGGCACAGAGATGCTCCAGTCCCCTCAGCATCTTTGTAGCCTGTGCTGGGCTCTCCCCAGTAGTTCCTTGTCACTCCTGAACTGGGGAGCCTGGAACTGGACACAGTTTACTATATATATCTCTCTCAACATATTATCTTTCTGGGTTAGTGTAAGCTTATAGTCACTGAGGGTTTACAGTGACATCAACATGCTTTTTATGTCAGTGGTCCTCCAATTTATCCAGATTTATATGTTATTTTGCTACCCATATACTGTGTCTAGGACCTATGAATATGAATAACCCACATCTATATGGGCAGCAACCAGAAAGGGCCATCTGGTCTGTATTCCAAATGTAGTATTTCTGTATCATCCCGTTAGAGAAATGCCATTATAGCTAAATAGGTGGTCCAAGCTGGGCTCATTTGTGAATCCCCTTCAGCACTGCAGTTTGTATATCCATGACGTGCACAAATGAGACAAAACCAGTTATTCTGAGCTAATCCTTTTGGAAACTGAAGGGCTCTTCTCACCTTGTAGTTGTGCAATGAGCAATCTAAAGATTCAATTTACTCAAACTAAACCAATAAATACCAGTCATTATCAGTGGCAACATGTATTTGCTTTCAAAATACAAAGGATATATCACTAGGGATGTGCTACAGCTTGCTCGGTGTGTGTTTATTGTTGACTTCAGATGAATCTCTAAGTATGTAACGGAAGACAGAGTTTAACCTGATGAACAGAAGTCATCAGTGCAGATGAAACGTATACATTTTGTCATGCCTCTTCACACACATAGCCAGTGCAAGTGGATACTCAGCATTAGTTCATCTAACTCCAATCACAACTCATTTTAGACACTGTGGAACTGGTAATTTTTGCCTTTGTTACAAGGAAAGAGCAATCACATTAGAGAGCTTTCTCATTCTCCTAGTAATGAGTTTAATATGACATTTAGGTGAGTGTTTTTGTGTCACAGGTAACAAGGTTGTTTGTACATTTTCTAATGGAAGCTGCACAAAGGAATACAGCACAAGTAGCTAGGTCTTTATTTTCTTTCTATAAGCTGAATGTGAGTTAAATGTTAAATTACAGTAATTGTGAGCTGGTTTAGCATTGCCTATTATGTCCTAGGCTTCATTTCAGAGATGGCTTTCCCTTAACTGAATGGGAATTCTGAAGCTGTTTCACTGCACTATTCCAGAAGGACAGAGTATTTAGGGAGTGCTGAGTTTCACAGACAACATTTCAGTAGCTGTTTTCTGGAAATCAAATCAAGAATGCCTTTAGAAATATAGGATTTTGTTCTTGGAGACTGGGTACTTAAACGAGGCTTCAGCTCTTTACTATCCCAGCTCCTCTATTTTAATCACACAAAGATGCAGTTGTCCTCCACATATTGAAGATGTGTCTCTTAGTACCACTTTTCATCTGTGCATCTCATAACATTCCAGAAAAAAGGACTGTGTCATTATTTTACATTTGGGGAAACTGAGGCATGGGAGTAAAAGATCATTTGCCCACCTCATGGGCAAAGCAGAGTAAGAGACAGGACCAACATGGGAAGGTTCCCCACCGTGGCCTGTCCATGTGATTGGGGAAAGGAGACAAATTCCAAACAGGTTGTTCAACCTGAGAGAAAACCTCTAAAGGGCAAGGAAATGAAGTAAAAAGTAATTTAAAAAAGCTAAGTACCCATGGGTTGAACAGAAATAGAAACACTTCAGCCAAAATCTCACCTGTGTCTAGAGGAAGATAAAAGCTGTGAGGAGCTAGTGTGATTCTGTTGGTGAATTTAGACATGCTGACACTGCATAAGACAAACTCTAGCTGATATTATTATTTTGTGTGATAATTTCTGAACTTTAAAAAAAACCTGTGTATTTCTGAAAAAGCTACATGTGGAAGGCAATACGGAATGCAGACTTACAGGTGTGCTGGCAAAGTTGTGCTACCCATTTAACTCCTTTCTGTTTTATCTTAAGAGAAGGTAAGCTACTGTATTTATGAATTATTGTTTAAGAAGCCAACGATTTACAATCTCCTTAAAGTCTCTGTTTCTAAACAAGAGGAATACACTGATGAAATGTGTGGGTGACAAAAGAAGAGGCATTGTCACTATAGGGTAACACACAGAAATAACGGGATGAGCTCAAAAACTGTAATGAAGTGCAATTCAGTAGGCCAAAATACCATGCCGTGTGACAAGAATGTTTGCTATTTGCAAAAAAATGAAAAAATGCTGAGAAAGGTAGACAAAGAAAATCTTCTCAACCCCTACAGGCTGGCTAGAAACCCGTACAAAGTAAAAGCAGCCTTAGGAGTTTTCACGTAGGATATTTCCAGCAGAAATGGCACATGCATAGAAATTTAACATAGAAATGTATCAAAATGCATCTTCTGAATTTTCTAGCCTTCCTCTTACTAGAAAGACTGTAAAGAGCTCATTAACTCTGTTCATCTAACTTATGCATTTATTGATTCACTTATAATTATTGTTATAGAAGTCTAATTAGTATGATTGATACTGACATCTGCTACAATGAAGTGCTTCTGATTTATTAGGAGTGAGGAAAAATATGCTCTTGCAATTTCTTTCTGACTCTAATTGTGGAAGTTTCAATTTTTTACAGGAGAAGGACCAGTTATCACTCATCCTTTTAAGTACCCTAAAGGTTTACTTCAGGGATGGAAGAATTCTTTGGGGTTATGAATTCAGGAAAGTCTACATCAAAAATACAAAGGAATGGTTACTGAATTACTGAGGATATATCAAAGAGCTGAGAAATTGGAAGCAGAAGTATCCAGAACAGTTAGCCCCAAATCCTTGTATGCCCTTTCTCCTAAAGGCCATAATGGTTTCTGTGCTGCAACACATTTTACATCAAAGACTGCTCTGTTCTCAGCAGGACTACAGACTCAGTTTGCTTAATGAAGTTAAATGTCATAAAAAGAGATGGCAACTCTGATTTGAGGAGGACACAGGCCCTCCTTCCTTCCCCCCAAATCCCTCAAACCCCACACACTGTGTGCTGAACTTCTGAAACCAAAGGATTACTTTCTGTGCACGTATTTTCTAACTTCTCCATGTATGTTATGTGATAGCTTTGAAATGCTATTCCATTTTTATTGATACTATCAGAGTTTCTCCATGAGTAGCTCTAGCTCATACATTAAAAAATAAAACAAAAAACACACCTCAAAACAGCAAACAACATTTCTAGAGAGCGCACTGACTCATATTTCTCCACCCAATAACCCTTTGGGTCCATCTGTCTTTGTTTCATCACAGAGAAAGTACTTGGACAGTGTTACTTTTGATTTTCTGACCCCTTGAGCAGATTTCCAAGGCAGAAACACTTCTCTAACAGCTCATGCTCTAACAGGGCCCCAAACAAGCATGATCAGTGGTACTAATAATCTCATCCTTTCATTAATCTCCTTCTGATTTTTACTGGCACGATCTTGCCTTCATCAGAGCAATCTTGCCTGCATTACATTTTTAGGCTGCCTGTAATTCTGGGTTAAAAATGAGATAAAAATAGAACTTTTCTCCTGGTAATTCTTTTTGTTCATAAGAAGAGTTAGTTCCATTTTGGTAGCCAAAAATTGAGCTTTTCCTATCCTGAGATACTAGATTTTGTTGTTCTCCAAATTATGGCACTTATTCATAGGATTTCCCTCAAGGTAGGGAACTCATTATTTCATGTTTTTCTCTTGCAATTTCTGAAGGCAGAGATTAATTCTAAAGAAACCTGTACTGTTTCATAGATTTCCTCAGACTTTTTGAAAGATGCACAAACCCGATACTCTACTCTGGAAAAAATATATATTGGGTTTTTTATTTTTAATTTTGGGGTTTTGTGTGTGTGTTTTGTTTTAAATAAATATAACATGACCCTTCTTTCACCTTACCACGTGTTAATACATGGCTGCCCACATATGAGTACATGATCTTACAGAATTCTGCAGTCTTGATGGAATTTCAGACCTTCTGGTATAACAGATCATTCCATGTCAGAAAAAAGTACTCATTCACGTAAACCAGAATAAATCCAGTGGGTTTATGTCTATATCTGAGGTAACCATGATAGGGAACATGAGCCAGGGCTTTGTGGGAATGCTGTTATGTAAATGGACAGTCAAGATATTAGACACACATGATTGTTTGAAAAGAAGATGGCAAATGTGAGATGGATAAATGTCGGGATGTACACAAAGTCTGGGATGTACATGAAGCACCCAGTATAACAATCGTAGAATCATGGAATGGTTTGAGAGGGAAGGAACCTTTAAAGGTCATCTGGTCCAACTCCTCTGCAGAAAGCAGGGCCATCTGTAACTAGAGCAGGTTGCTCAGAGCCCCGGACAACCTCACCTGCAATGGTGCCAGGGATGGGGCAGTGACCACCTCTCTGGGCAACCTGGGCCAGTGTCTCACCACCTTGTGTAAAAAATTTCCTCCTTTTCTCTAGCCTAAATCTCCCTCTTTTAGTTTAAAACCACCACCCCTTGTCCTGTCACAACAGGCCCTGATAAAAAGTCTGTCCCCATCTTTCTGACAGGCCCCTTGAAGCACTGAAAGGCCCCCAGAAGGTCTCCCCAGA
>WUAM01000066.1:1016553-1032346 GCA_024336885.1 Actenoides hombroni | reverse complement strand
CTAACATTAACTTGAGGAATAAAAGGCTTAAGCTGTCCCATCAAAAATCATTTACTAAAGACGGGGGGAAGAAAGAAAAAAGAAGAGGTGACTGTTTATCCCCTGAATTAATCAGTTCTGACTTCTAATATCCTGCCTGCTCAATAAACTTTAACTAGGAACGTAGCATTACACTCTGCTTGATACATATGGGAAATCAATGCGGTTGCTAACCCCGCTAAACGTTATTAGCATAAACACAGGAGTCAGGGATCTGCCATTTTAACAGTTGCTGTATGAGCACTTTGCAGAAATTAGTGCTTATCTGTCACAGATTTCAGGCACTGAAAACAAGCACCAGGGGCTTGACAGGATAAGGACTGAATTTCACCTTACTAATGTGCTTGCATGAACTTCAGAGCTAATACAGTTCTCCTTTCCCTTCCCTTCCCCTCCCTTTTTTTCCTCTCTTTAGATTTTGCTATGCTACAAACTCCAGTCTCACCTTCGAGATTTTGCTGCCCAGTACGGGATTTTTGGTATTTGGGAAGATAATCCCCCCCACCAAACCCTTTCTTTTCTAATGGATCTAAATGTTTCTACCTCGCATATACCAAATCACGAGCCTTTTTAGAGGTTGCGATAAGATCCTCAGAGTAAGAGAACTGATGGGTATTAGGAAGCTAACTTCTTTTCATTTGTTTAACACTTGGGTGAACAGGTATAAAAAAGAGCACAGAGCCCAAGCACATTTCACAGTTTTAGTGCACAAAGGTGTGACGACATCCTATAGGTAGAGAGACATGGTCTCCATCCAACATTTCTTCTAGAAACACCCAGGACATGAAGGAGCTGCATGAGTTACTTTAGAAGCTATCTATATCTTCTGCCCTATAGTGACTCTTCAAAGATGAGTAACAGATGGCTTGGTTTAACTGGATTTTACAAATAACATATCTTGCTTGTACTTCACCTGTGATTCTTCCTTGCCTTTAAAACCTTAATCTGAAATATTTTGAACTGTTGAACTTTATCACTCATCACAAAACCTCCTTTTCCTCCAGATTCTCTGAAAGTTTAGGGGCACAGTCAAGCTGAAAGAGATCTTGGAGCAAGCACCGTGTATGAGCTGTTGTTACAGCACTTTGGTAAGGCTGGATTTGCGAGGGGTCAGAGGGAGACTTTCACAAGCAGAATGGCCAAGAATGATGGACAGTTCTTGTTTCACCTTCAGAAACTACAGAAACGCTGCTGGGAATATCTATTGAAACACGAGTGAATTATCTAGAAAACCTGTTCCTTAAAAGAAACAATGATGTATACATTCTAAGTCAGATTCAGAAACCTCATTCTTTAGCCAGAAAAGGGGTTTTTTTTGGTTGTTTTAGTTTGCCATTTGTTTTGTTGTGTTGGTTTTATGTTGTGCTTTTTTTGTGTGCATGTGGGTTTTGTTTCTGTTTTGTTTTTTAATTACATAACATTTTCTCTAGGACAACTCATGAGAATGTTTTTCTTATAAAGGGGGAATTGCAGAATAACAGTGCTCTAGAAATCAGCTAACTTTTCATGTTCATTCACTGTGCTTACAGTCTCTACCAGATCTGTAATTATATATATAATTTTAAAATTTTTGGTATCTAGTTTCTTGTCAGCTTGCACATTTATTTTATTTGGTTTCTTCATTATTAGGATGTGGTTCAAGATTATTCTTTCCTTGTTTAAGAAATTTTGCAATTATCCCAAACTATGTTACCATATTAAGCTGGTAGAATTATTTATATTTAATAAATTATCAGATCAATCTGCCTTTTTCCTACCCAATTTAGTAACAAATTCACAGTTGAATAGAAATCCTTCAGAATGGTTTCTGTTCTTTTGGCAGGTCAAGCTGTTTCTTCCTGAGGTTTAGCTTTTGGCCTCCTCAGTTGCACACTTCTGGTCCAATATCACTGAAAGTGACCCATAATTGAGTACACCAGCCTGAATTAAAGGAATGCAGATCAAGGCATCGTATCTAAATTAATTTCCTGACTTTGCATTTAGTCTTCTCTGCGCTACCAATTATGAAAATGAAAGATAGAGCACTTGGAAACTAAAAGAGGACTCTGACAAGGTTGCAAGTCTGCTAAATCGAGGAGACCTTGCCAGTTGCCAGTATTTGAGGGCACTTGCACACAAAGAGTCAAGGCCAGAATGAACTCTGAAGCTATCCAAAATGTGTTTTAAACTGAGATAAATTTAGGCCTTAGTCTTGCAATATTGTACCTCCTGGTGACATCAGCGAGCGGAACATTTCCTTTGCCAGGAAATGGGAAAGCAGAAATCCATCTAATGTGTACACTGGTGTTATTTGCTGTAACATCTTTACTCATATATATGTGTTGTTCTGCCAACACCAGTAGTAACGTCTGAGGAATTTTCGCATGGGTATTTGATATGTTGCCTTGATAGCAATACTGATGCTGGCTACTAATTCATTATTTAAGATACGCCCACCTCTTTTCTTTGAAGAATGCCAACTACAGGCATTCCCCCTTTCTGCTGCTCTGAACCTCACACAGTTCAGTAAGGGGAAGCTCAAAGTCCTGCAGCTGGGGAGGAACAACCCCAGGCACCAGGACATGCCAGTGAGAGCTTGGCTGAAAATGACCTGGGGTTGCTGGTGGACACCAAGTTGAACATAAGCTATAGTGTGTCTTTGCTGCAAAGAAGGCTAATGGTGTCCTGGACTGCATTCGGAGCATTGCCAGCAGGTCAAGGGAGGTGAACCTTCCCCTTTACTCAGAACTGATGAGGACACACATGGAGTTCTGCATCTAGTTTTGGGCTTCCCAGTACAAGAGAGACACAGACAGAGATGAGACAGTCCAACAAAGGGTCACAAAGATGATGAAGGGTTTGGAGCGTCTCTCCTGTGAGAAAGTGCTGAGAGAGCTGGGACTGTTCACACTGGAGAAGAGAAGGCTCAGGAGTATCTTATCAATGCAGTTAAGCACCTGAAGGGAGGGTGCAAAGAGAACAGAGCCAGGCTCTTTTCAGCAATGCCCAGTGGCAGGACCAGAGGCAATGGGCACAAACTGAAACACAGGAATCTCTGTCTGAACATCAGGAAACACTTTCACTGTGAGGGTGGCTGAGCACTGGGACAGGCTGCCCCGGGGAGCTTGTGGAATTTCACTCCTTGCAGATATGTAAAAGATGTCTGGATGTGGTCACGTATAAGGTGTCCTTGCTTAAGCAGGAGGAAGTTGAACCAGATGATCTCCTGAAGTCCCTTCCAATCTCAACCATTCCGTGCTCTAGACATTTCCTGATAAGTCTCCTCAATCTGTGAGAAATGATGCAGTGACTACAGCACCTAACAAGAATTTAGGCCACTGCATGTACAAGTAACCACTTAAAACTGCAGATGTCATTAGAACCCTGAATTACTGTGGTGTGTTTTCTGCTGATTGCCAGAAATTTTATTTAATTTAAATGTAAATTAGTAAGTGATGATTCTACATAATTTCGACAGATATGCCTGACTTCAACTATATCCCTTTTGCTAATTGTCTTCTCTGCACCCTTGACCTATTAGTTATGGAGGAAAAAAAATTTTTCATTTACCTTTTTTTATTATTTTTAAAATGTATAGTTCTGTTTCCAACTGATTTTATCATCAGTCAGTTCATCCCACATCAAGGTGCAGTCACAACTTAGAATTTGTGGGTTTTTTTCCACTCAGATGTTTGTGTGACTGATTGTTCTGTGGAACTTGGTAGGTTTGATCAATTGTTTTGCTTCGTGTAACAAATCATGTTGCAATCATATCTTGCAGCTAGAAACTTTTGAAAACAACACAAGTCTATTTTTTTATGAAGAATTTAAATTACATGAGTCATTTTAAACTCATTTGATAAAGCACTAGACAGAAAAGGGGATTGTAAGTGTTTGATACTGCTTCAGTGATCATTCTTATTGTTACAAATACAGACAATTTGGTACTTTTCCTTGGTGCTGGGCTCTGCTAAAAAGCATGCTGCCTTTTCAGAACAACCTAAAAAATATAAATAGCTTGTGTAGATCAATATAAACCTGGGTTTGTCCTCTAACATAACCTCCATGGGAAAAAAAAAAAAAGTGTTTGTTTTGTGACATAGGCAAATTTTGAACAAGAGAAGCATTGAACTTGGTTTATGCTCCTAAACATGTAAGTATAAAAAGAAAAACCAGCCCTGAGTAACTTCAAATGTTTTCAAGTTTACTTTCACCACCACTTGCAATACCATTATGTTTATTTAATGAACTTTGATTTTTAGTTCACTTTAATGAACTATGAACTTTTTCTATATCAAATATTTAACTTTACTAATATTGTTAAGCTGAATTTTTTAATTTACATCATATATTTTACAGGATGCTGAAGTCTCTCCAAGTAGCCCAGCAAAGCACAAACTGAAAAGACGTCCTCTCCAGCTGAGAGGGCTATGTGATGTTCAAATCCATTAGTACTGCCCAGAGTTTGGTTGGTATCTCTGGATGAAATGAAGGTGTTTTGCTTTCTGAAAGGCTGAATTTTAAGGATGCTCTTTAGAGCCTAATGTGCACATGAAATTCTTTCTGCTTTCGGTGAAGAGGTAAATGATATCCAGGAGACATTTTTTTCCTGGGAAGTTTGGTTGATTAAAGTTTTTGTTCCTTCTATTTTTGTGTATGTTTCTTTGTTTACTCACAAAACTGGTATCATCAGTTTGGTATCAAATGTAGATAAAAGAATGCCTAGATCTTCCTCTTTTTAAGTGGCAGAAAGTACCTGCAGAGTGGAGGTTTTTCACCAAAGGAAATATATTTTATCCTTAAGCACATTTTATTCTTTATTTCTAACTGAACATTATTCTTCCAGTTCAGATTCTGTAAGTAGCTTCCCCACTTTCTGGTCTTGCTGCTGATCTTCAGAATACTGACTCAAAAATATTTGTTTTATCCTGGTTCTGGACATTCTCAACTCCCTTTGCCATGTACTAAACCTACGTTAAATAGCATTATCCTTTACACTACTTTTGTCATGAAATTAATAAAAAATGTATTATTTACTTAAAAGCAAAGCCCCATAGGAAATATAATGGATTTGTACGTTTGAAGAGCTGAGCTGAAATGGCTCATATAAAAGAAGCTGGCTCTGAAGAAGTAGCTTTAGGTCATTGCTGAAATCTCATTTATCAGATGCTTTAACTTAATGGTCAGATTATTTTCTCCATCTTTCTTCCTTCCCTGACTCATGTACATATGTGCATACTCACATGCTATTGCTAACAAAAAACAAAGCACTATCAGCATTATTTTATGGAGCTTTTATTAATCTCCATACCCTAATTCTGGCAAAAAAAAAGTAATGGTTTTGTACATCTGGCCTACCCATAGGAACAACAGCTTTTATACTTGTTCCATAACCCTTCATAGCATGTTTGTGGCAGCAACAACAGCTAAACCAGATGCACTGATAACATTTGTTTTGTAGGACTTTGCCTGTTCTGATGTTTATGAGACAATCTACCATTTTGATGAAGCTGTGGAAAAGGCAAAGGATAAAAAGTATCAGAAATAGCATTTTTGTTAATTACTGGGAATTATTACTGTTACAGCAAGTACTGTTAGACCTTGTGTAGAGCACTGCCTACAGTTGTGGTACTATGCTTTCAGGAAGGATTAATTACAAATGGAAAGGATGCAGAGAAGAGGTCACAGAAATATCAGGAAATAGAGTGTGATCTTTAAGGTGGCTGCCAACCCAAACCATTCTGTGATACAGCACCTCCAGTACTACGTGAAATGCTGGTGCATTGATACATAGACGACTCACGCAAAAGCTGATTTGCCTGCAGATGCCTTTACAGGACACAGACTGACTTTTTTTTTTCCTAATAAGGGTACCTGGTTTTATGTATGGAACTTCCTTTCTCAATGAGAGCATCAATAGTTAGCAATTTGCTAGCTTTGCCATCTTTCTTTGTACATTTGATTTACAAATACAGGCTTTGACTTTTGATTACTCTGTAATACACTTCTAATCACATCAAGAATTTCCTAGGATAGAGAGTTAGTTTGTAGCACATGGAAGTGAAATGTCTAAAATTAGTTTTGACTTGTAACCTAATTCATTAATCAATACACCTCTCCTGTAGACACATGATCAAAGGGGTCAGCCCGCCCTTTTTGTAAACATCGAATTCCTCTATAGATGTTTAACAAAATAATGAAGTAATTATGTATATGAAAAAAAATGCCTTTAAAAACAATTTCTGATTCAGCTTTCTTGTACTACACCTTGTGAAAATTCTATAACCGAGACACACCTCATTCTGAGTAGAAAAAAGGAACCATTGCAATCTCTGGAAGAAATTCTGCTATTTCAGTGCAGTATTACTATGCACATTCAGGCACCCCTCCTAAAAATGTCAGCATTGTTAGATCTGTATTGTCACATGCAATATTACCTTTATTTATGGCATAAGGTTTCCAGATAAATAAGCACTAAACTCATAACTACAAGAGAAATCAAGTATTACTTCATCAGCCTGTCTAGATTTCCTCTTTGCCAAGACTAAAATAACATTATCATAACAAAGCATCATTTTTCTTTAATGATACAAACACCAAGGGATGATCAAGTACAGTGCACTGATTTCACAAAGAAACGTGTCAAAAGTTGGTAATGAAAGTCTAATCCTTTCTGGTGTTGACTGAATGATTCATTAGATGTGCCAAATCTCTTCAGCTGCTATTGTGCTCGGTATTTCCAAGACTCAGACCCTTGAATCCCATTGATTCCGGTGCACATCATATCAGCAATACACTCTAATCTTTGGGATAAAATATCTCATTCTACATGAAGAGGAGAGATTTGCACAGGTGAAGCTGCAGGCTATAGTTTCATTTTCAGCTCTGGCATCTGAAACCACTTTTTTTTTTTTTTAGCAAACTGCTCTTTTGATGTTCCTCTTATACCAGAAAGATTTTATTGAGAGTAAAGAAATAAAATCTAAATAAACATCTTCATACAATTATAAAGCAACAGAATGAATATTTATCTATTAGCAGATTCTTAGGTAGCTTTTTTTTCCATACACAGAATCCACATGATTCAAAACATATTAGTTTCCTACTGGTACCACCACTGAATTTAGATATTTCAAACTTGTTTGAGTTGTTCACCTAATCAGAAGATATGTAAAGTTGTTTATTTCAGTGGTTTACTGAGGTTTATTTTTATGAAAAAACAGGGATTTTATTTAGACATCTTGCCAACATGATTTCACATGCAATATGGAGCATAACTTCATCAAAAACTTAAATAAAGCAATTAAATGGATAAAACCAGACTCTAAAATGTAAAGAACTATTGGAGAAACATTGCTAACCTGTATGTCACTGTGGGAGGAACCTTCTCACTTGCTTTTCAATGTCTGCAGCTCCTGTTAATGGCTACTCTGAGAAGACTCACTCCCTAGAGAGACTTCCTTTAGACTCAGTTATGTTCAATCCTCAGGTCAAGTGATGTCATCACCACGCATATGGCTCCAGACTGTCTCATGGAGCACGCGCTGGCTGAGAAGTTGGGCCTCTGGTAGCACCTGGGACACCCTGGGGCCAACACCCTCTGGTTCAGTTTCATTTGGAAATGGTCGCACACAGCAGAACCTACTATGCAAATCAAATCAATGTTTTATAAGCATTGGGTTAGGGTTAATTAGTGTTTGACTAGAGTTTCTCTGGGAAAAAACTCCAACAATACTCCTTTGAATTACAGCATTAATCAGGTGCAGCTTTAAACAGTTTAAATGCTCAGGTGTATGCTGTAGATACCAACATTTCCCCTCTCCAGATTCTCATCATTTCAGTTTGATCTGTTTGCCCAGAACAAAGTGAAATGCAATCACATATTGAGGAGAAAGGAAGCAAAACCCTAAAGAAAGAACATCCCTTTTAAGATAGATAATCTGGATCATATATTCCAGTGCATACCACATTTCCTTGCCTTGCCTTCCCTGATTTTGCCTTGCCTAGTGATGCCTCACTGGTGAGTTTACATATTGTTCATTATTAGAGCCTTTTTTGCATAAAACTGGGCATAAAAGAGATAAAAGGGAGAACATCTCATTGTTCAGAATGAACGCACCCTTAACTTCTGCTGAAATTGCAGACAGCAGGCGTTGGAGGCAGAGTATCCTCAGTGACTGAGAAAATAAATGAGTTATTCCAAAGCACTTTAAAACATACTTTATAGAAATTGTCTCTGTCTCTTTACCTTCATTTAGAGCAGTTCAGGGAACATTAGAAGTAATTAGGGATTTTCTAGTTTATTCTATGCAGTATTCTTCTGTCATTAAAACTGTTAATATGAGTAATCAATATCCAGGAGCTGGTTTTTGCTTTGGTGAGCAAACTAGTGAATTGAGTAACTGTCTTGTCTCTTGAAAGATACGCACACAGGGATATTATATCTAGTACAATTAGTTGCCTAAATATGGCTAAATGTGTAGAGTATCACTCAGAACTAAATAATGTATGTGTTACTCCAAAGAACATCAGTAACTTATGAATTTCTATTAAGCCTGTTTCACTCATTTTTTATTAAACTTGAGAGCTGTGACCTATCAAGAGATTTCTGGTTAAATTAAGCTAATTGCAGACTGGAAACAGCTAGAGTGAGAAAGAGGTATATGTAAATTAGTTACTATGAATGTAAGTTAATGAAAAAAATTAATTTGGAGATGTGATCTTTTTGTTCAGCAATATCACGTTGCTTGCTATAAGTAATATCGCCTCATTCTATAAATAATTTAGAGTCCCTCTCTCTCTCCAAAAGCCACAACCCACCGTTGTAATGTTATTGTCATGATACTTTGTTCATCAACAGTTAGATCAAGTGCTCTAATGGCATGGGATTCTTTTCGCAGGAAGGGATGCAAAGGGCAGTTCATCCTTGCCCGTGGCACCTTTGACACAAGAGGCTTTCTCAAGGAGTGAATCCATGTGGGACACTGAGATGACCCAAGTGATACTCAAGTGCAACATACATCCTTCCCAATTCAAAGGGAAGAGTCAATACACCTTAAAAAATGTAAAATAGCAACAAAATCAAAGTAAATAGACCATCAGTTCCTAATATTTTTCCTTACTGCATCATTTAATTTGAGCGAAGAATGGTATGAAAAATTATTAATTCCATTTGACTACACTGAGGCCAAAATGTTAATGAATAGCAAAGAATAACTGCAGCTACAGAAAAAGAAAAATATATTCTCAAAATGCAATTAGAAATACATTTAAATACAATGCATTTAATTAAATTTCTGATTAGAGTGTTGGTCTTTATTTTTATGGGATTGAAACTTGAACTTTTGTTTTCCATTTCCAAGTTAGACTATGCTCTGTTGTCAATGTACGTGTGCATGTGTGTGTGTATACACATGCATATAATGAAATTTGGGATTGCTGGGCAACTGTATTGAAGGTAATAAATATTTCTCAGTTGTCTTCAACAGATTCAGAATTTAGCAGGACACACTTTGGTTTTACAGGAGTATCATCACACACACTCATGCACAGCAAACACAAAGTCTGGTAGGATTTATCGTCATTTTTTCTTGTACAAATATCTACATGAAGTACAAGTGAAGTACTGGATTCTAGGGTCAAATGAAGGCAACATCCCATCAACAGGGGACAAAGGCCATTATAGACTCCCACGCCTGCTTTTTCTAGCTCTGCATCAATTCTGTGCATAAAATGCTATTGTATATCTCTGTATTCTCTCTGCCTCTGAGCACACATAAAATTCAACTCCTCACAGTGAAAGCAAAGATCTCTCTTGTGGTCCCCCAGCATTTAGTGGCCTCCGCAGGATATTTTGGATGGCATTTTAAAAATTGTTTATTGATGCAGTTGCACTGGCACTAGCAAAATTTACGCAATAAGGTTTTTAAAATTCAAATGAAAATATGCAGTCAGCTTATCATCATTTCTACAATAGCAAGAGACTATGAATTTCGTATGTATTCTTGAGTCACTCTTAGGTTACATAAAATTAATCTAAGAGGGAAGAGAAAGTATGTCACCACTTTTTAGATAAAAATGTCACCATTTAGATAAAAAACTCTATATTGCTATGAGTAAAATTTTGTTCTTATATTAATGCATTCATTTAAAACTAGGTGTTTACTATGAAATATGAGATACATGCAATGAAATTTATGAATTAAGAAAAGAGATGGCTCTAGGACACTTAGTTTATCAAGTTATAAAGGCAATTAACATAAGGAAAAGTACTGGAGATGCAAAAAGTATATTAATTTGTAAATAATAAGGGTTAATAGGCCATTTTGTAGCAAACATACAGCTTCATTGCTGTATCTCATTTCAACCTATCTGGATCAAACTACCACTTCCTCCATACTCTAGATTTATAATAATAAAATATCAAAAATGGAATATTAGACATTTTAAATGCTTCCATTTTTACCTAAAAATTCCAACCATTAGTAATCCAGATAGGTACCACTTTGTATTACCTTTGAACTTTGAAAAAGCCTGTGAAAAATGTCCCACACCCAGCCATTCAGTCACTGCTTTGTTCTGCCTAGTCTCTTTGTGCAATGAAATTAATGAAAAATTAATTGCTTGCATGCGACACATTCTTATATATTAGCACCTGAAAATTTTCATCAGTAAATCTGACAAAGTACCGCCGGAGGGGAGTGTTTTGTTTGTTTGGACAGATCTGCATGAACCAATAAATGAAACAAAACAGATGCCAAACGATATCCAGATGGTCGCCATCCCCCAAATCCTGCACCCTTACAGAGCCATAACTGACAAACCCCACAGCACCATACAGAGGAAAAATATCGTTTCTGATCTTTCAAATGCCTGGTTATCACATTACATCTAATTGACGATCATAAATATTGATTTGGGGCACAAAGGACAAGCTTTGACTGGCGAATGTTGATATACTTCTTTTGCTTTCTTAACCTCAGCAGTTACCGTTTTGCAGCAATTATTGCATGAATGGTGAATAATTAGAGGCCTTTTTGGTTCTGTGCCAATGCAGCACAGGAATCCACATTAAACCATGTTTTATTTCCATTGTTTTAGGTGGTTTTAATTAGCAGAGACCAAAAGACCTACAGGCTATTCCTAGGCACAGTCAGCACTGAATGGGTGCAAGCCTACAAAGTCAAATCTGTCCATGCTGGCTTGTGGTGAGGACCAAGTATGGGGGAAGAACCCATCCGACTGCCTCTTGATCTGTTTCCCCCATGCCAAGGTGGTTTTATCGCAGAGCAATGTAAACATATAACTGCAGACAACATCCACAATCTTAGCATTGTGTTTGTTGGTCCGTGCACTGAGAAATCACAAAGAGAACTTGGATGTTGTTTTGGCAGTTCACTTGGTTCAGGCTTTCCAAGTCAGTTTTCCAGAAAACCATATTTACGGATCTGGCCACGTGGAGTTGTCAAAGATAACGTGGCACCTCTCCAAGAGTGTTTTAGCCTGGCATCCTTGCTAAATCCCCAGGGAGATAATTACACTCTCCTACTTCAGATAGCTTTTCCACCCCTAAAATTTCTTTATCTCTTCTCATAAACCTTTGTGGAGAACTGCAGCGTGATGGTAAAGAGCCTGGCAGATGTCTCACACAATGAATTACCCGTAAAACTACTATGAGCCTTTTTGGTTTGAGGTGAATTACGTACTCCTAAATTTACAGCTTATGTGCTGAAATATTGAGTGTGTGCATAAAATGTGTCTCAACACAGGCAAAATATTACACCATCAAGAAGTTTCTCTAATATAAAAGCAGAAAAGCCCTGGAGAGTCTCCCTTAAAAAAAAACTGTGTTGCAATGTAGAAACAGGGAAATCACAGGAAAACTTCTTTTGCCTAGGTTTTTTTTTCCCAGACAAGTAAAGTAAAAACAAATAACAAGAAAAAATAATTATTTTTTTTTTGAACACGGAAAAATACTCCTCAACAAAGTTATTGTTAATAAAACCTTGGTTATCTACCAAGGTGAAGTTTTTGTAGTTGTTAGAATTCCTATATCTACCAGGGAATGCCTATTGCTCCATAGAGGTATGCTCATTAACATACAAACTAGATACAGATTGTTGTTAATTGTCAGGTAAATTTATTCTTATGAGTTTCCAGGAAAAGATAAAGAAAACAAGGCGGGGGGGGGAGGAACAGGAAAACATTTGACAAAAAGAAATGTTTTCCTAATATAATTAAGAACATTTTTCTTTTCCTCCTTCATATGTGAAAACTGCTGAACTCAGAGACTTTAAAAAAGGATTTCTAGGTGAATCCCTTCTGCAATATGCTACAGTTCAGCCTTGTGGGTAAAGCAAGAGGTAAGAATAAAAAGGCACCTGTAGCATGGAAATATTGCTGCTGGTTGGACATCTGAAGGGAAAAGCTTGCAGTGGAAAAAGAAGGTTTTTTTACATAATAGGAAGTAACAGCAGAGTAGAGTAGCATGACAGCCTCTAACACGGTGAAGAAGTTAGGCTGCATGGTATGGGCACTTGTAAGATGCTTTTAAGAGCCTAGAACTTCTTATCTCCCACTGTTAACAATTCCCAGAGGAATGACACACTTTTTAGAACGGAGAGTAAACCTTTTACTAAGAAAGTTTTATCATTTTACACTACCTGTTTGTTCTGGAAAAAATAGCATACTTGAAGGCAATTGCAGCACTTCTTAAAAAAAAAAAAAAAAAAAAAAAAAAAAAAAAAAAAAACCAACAACAAGCCTAAAAATACTTAGACATGAACAAGTCTCAAAGGCTGGAGGACGTCCAGGGGCCTCAAGGGTACTGAGGGAGCTGGCAGAAGTGCTCACCAAGCCACGTTCCATCATCAGTCAGCATGGGTTTATGAAAGGCTTGATAAACCTGATCTTCTGTGACAAGGTGACTCACCTAGTAGAGTACTGATCTGCTTGAAGGTAGGGAGGTTCTACAGAGGGATTTGGACAGACTGGATCGATGGGCCAAGGCCAACGGGATGGGGTTCAACAAGACTAAGTGCCGGATCCTGCACTTGTGTCACAACCCCAGGCAACACTCCAGACTGGAGGCTGGAAATTGCCTGGCAGAAAAGGACCTGGGGGTGTTGGCTGACAGCTGTCTGAAGACAAGCTAGAATGTGCCCAGGTGGCCAAGAAGGCCAATGGCATCCTGGCTTGGGTCAGCACTAGTGCGGCCAGCAAGACTAGGGCAGGGATCATTCCCCTGGACTGGGCACTGGGGATGCTGCCCCTTGAATCCTGGGTTCAATTTTGGGCCCCTCACTGAAGGAAGGACATTGAGGGGCTGGAGCGTGGCCAGAGAAGGGCAACGGAGCTGAAAAATTTCCCCAAATGGGAGTCCCTTCTGTCTTTCACTACAGGCTTACTTGCCAGCAAGAGAGAAAGCACAGCTGTAAGAAAATATTTGCATTGTAAATGACGTATTCAGGTTTATGGTTTTTTGTTTTGTTTTGTTCTAGCTCTTTACACAGGTTGTTTTTGTGGGGTTTTGTTGTTGTTGTTCTTGGTTTTTTAATTCCCTGTAGGGCCAGTTTGGAATTCAGCTATTGTATCTCTTCTTATTTAACTTGAAATTTTTTTTGTTTAGCTTTTTTAGGAAGTTTTGCTATTTTTTAAACATGATTTTAAGAATTCAGTGACTACTGATATCAGTAAATGCTGGGTTTGATACTTCAGTAGCATACTTTGAAAAGCCTCAGTCATTCCATTATAAACATAGAATTAGTAAAGTAATAAAAACCACTACTCATGAAAATACTGGGCATTCTGCATTTACTCATCAGATGGCAATTTTCTTTTACTCTCAATCTCTTCCTCAAAGTACAGATGCAATGGCCATTCAGCAACTTGTACTTTCAGTATATTTTATGTCAGAATTGGGAATCTCGGCTTGAACTGAAAACATATTAAATCACTTTGGCTTTCTTTGTCCATAGCAGTCTTCAGACTTTTAAGGCTTTTCAGCTTGGTTTAACTGACCACATAAGGAGCTCTCTGACTCCATCTAATTCTATGATGCCTGAAATTTTGGTCATAAAGGATGTAACCCTATACCTGAAAAGGAGCATTTTGGTAATTGCTTGCTTCAGCATCTGTAAAAAATAGGTGATCTGTCACATCAAGGACATGGACATAAGGCTACACTCAACAATGGATAAACTGGGATATGGGGCTTTATCCTAAAGCTTGCAGAGATTTCCATGTGCCTTTTCCCAAGAGATGGAGGGCTGCCTGTAACAGCATGGAATTATTCTCTGACATCAACAGATGTCTAGATCTTAACGTTTGTTTTGCAAAGTTACTAGAAATACCAAAATAATGAGGGAAAACAGTTCCAAGAGATGTTTTTCAATACTAGAGTGGTGCAATACAGAGAGCATTTAATAATGCAAAGCATTCTCTAATAAATCTGGGTTGATTAACAGTAGTCAGGAACTATCCTTGGAGCCAAAGGGAGAAAGATAGGAATAAAGGTGGTCTGGTTTAAAACACAAATCTTGTTTATTGTTTACAGCCATTTTTATAGAGATATTTCAGAAATTACGTACACTCAGTCGATACTGAAAATATGCAACATTAATGAAATTCCATTATATATTGATAAGTTAGTGTGGATAGGTACATAATAAATATCTTCTACATACACAAAAGTTATAAAAAGTTTACAGCTGAAGAAGCAAATATCCAAAAGTTTTTCCATACAAATCTTAGCTAATCCTAACTCCTTTCTGCCCCCACCCTCCCCATTTGTATTCAGGTCATTAGCTTCTAGCTCTTCAGCAATCTTGGATAGTTATTTTCCCTGTAAATTTAATATTTACTATTCACCTTAGCTCTTGTTATTAATTATCTGATAATGAAGATCTTATCTGAGTCATCTTTGACAATTATCTATGTGCACACAGAGGGTATTTCTACCATAACTGTATAATTTAATTCCCAGTGCATGGAAGGTATGATCACACCACCTGAAAACAAGAATGACAAAGTAAGGCTTACCTGCTGGCAACACATTTCCCTAAGAAAGGAGCTGTAACCCAGTGTCCTGGGAGCAAGAAAACCATTCAGAAGCTGCTAAACAGCACGGGAACCTTTGAAGGGGAGTGACTGTAACTTCATCTCTCCCTCACAGGGGGCTGCTGAGCGGGAGAAATGGCTCAATATAGACTAGCCATGAGAACAGTTCAAAGACTAAAAAATCTAAAAAATCAAAAATTGTTGGTGATTCACCAGAAGCCTTTGAACTTGCTGTAGCCAGTGCAGGTGCTTGGGACATCTGTGATTTATAAGTGCATTATACTACTCAGCATTGATGAGGCTGTACCTCGAATACCGGGCTCAGTTTTGGGCCCCTCACTCCCAGAAGGACATTGAGGGGCTGGAGCATGTCCAGAGAAGGGCAACAAAGCTGAGGAAGGGTCTAGGGCACAAGCCTTGTGAAGAGCAGCTGAGGGACCCGGGGTTGTTTAACATGGAGAAAAGGAGGCTTAGGGAAGACCTCCTCACTCTCCACAAGTCCCTGACAGGCTGGAGCCAGGAGCAGTTGGTCTTTTCTCCCAAGGAAAAAGTGACAGGACAAGAATAAACAGCCCCAAGTTGCACCAGGGGAGGTTTAGGTTAGACACTAAGAACTATTTCTTCCCCAAAAGGCTTGTGATGGCCTGTCCCAGACTGCCCAGGGCAGTGGTGGAGTCCCCATCCCTGGAGGGGTTTCAAAGCCATGGAGATGTGGTGC
>WUAM01000066.1:1004384-1016453 GCA_024336885.1 Actenoides hombroni | reverse complement strand
CCCAGGGCAGTGGTGGAGTCCCCATCCCTGGAGGGGTTTCAAAGCCATGGAGATGTGGTGCTGAGGGACATGGATTAGTGGTGGGCTTGGCAGTGTTAGGTTAATGGTTGGACTCAATGATCTTAAAGGTCTTTTCCAGTCAAAATGATTCTATGGTTCTGTTATTAATAATGGTGGGTGAGGTTTGTATTAGCTTGCCTTGAACCCACATATAAGCGTGCTAAAGTAGCACAGCCATAGTGTAAGCAGTATACAGATATTTCATAATTGGCTTTTTATGTAGGCTTGTGAGCATTGTGACCACTAAAAGAGGCAGTTGTGCATGGGAGGCACCCAGGAAGAGAAGAACTTGTAAGATAGAGAGCAAGATAAAGATTCAAGGGACTGCAAATCAACAAAACCAGGTAAGTGGCACCAACAACTGAAATCCTTACACTGGAATGGAGAAAATAGAGTAAGAACATCAGGCATATCATGAAAATCAGAGGTTAAGATGACTGGCTGGACTGACCTTCACACCTAAACCATCCAGGACAACCACCAGCACTGCTAACTACTAACTACAGTTACGATACTTACAGATAGTTCAGGCTATGATTGCTAAAGATGAACAATTCTGTAGATGCAGTGATGATTATAATGTGCTAAGGACCAACCATGAGCAGGAAAAGTGTTGCTAATAAATGCATTTGGTTACCTTGTGTTTTAAAGTTTGAATTACCAGTCCTCTAAATCCTCCTATCACAATACTCTTTAATTCTTGAACTGATACACATTCTCTATACATGTATATGTGCACATACATACACAATTGCTTTCAGAGGAGTGTGCACCAGCTGCAGTGCAAATGAGCCCCAGGAAGGTTTTCTGAATGGAGATACCATTTCATCATGGGGAGAGAGTTGCAGAGCTACTCAGTGTAGAACTGTCCACAACAGTTACTAGCCAATACAGTTTGCTGATGAATCGTATGCAGAGGGTCACTACACTTTTTCAGGCCAGGCGGGTTTTGATCACTTTCTTTCCTAAAACAATACAAGCCTTAAAGCTTGCTCACGAAAAAAAAACCAAACCAAACCAACAAACAACCTAAAAGAACAGATGATGTTAGTTTCAACCTAAAATTCACCAGTTCTGTCACCTCTCTGGATATCAGATCTAGGTGTACACCTGAGGGAAAGCGCATGCCTGAAGCTCGATGGATTTTGAGGGTCTGCATCCAGCAGAGCCTTCAGCAGACAGCAAAAAGATAAGAAAAGCTGAGCAGTGGTGGTCTGGTCCTGTTTCTTCATTTTATTTTCCTTCTTAGGAAGATTTTCCAACAATAAAAACACTCTAATGCAATAAATCAACAAAATTATTTCATGAAAACGTAAATGCTAATTAATATGTGAGCAGGTGGAGTTTTGAGTGTATGATTTATTTAAAAAAAACCTTCTTTTTGCATTAACTCAGGAGCATTCCCCCAATGTACTTTTAATTTCTGTCCCCAAATATTCTTTTCAGTATTAGTTTTTAGCATGGTTTATTTACATCTTAGATAAGACAGCATAAACATCTAAAAATAAATGAGCTTCTTAGGTATCAAGAGATAGATTTTTAATCTAAAATTTGAAGCTACGTAGTGAAAAAAAAAAAAGGCTTTGGTTTTGGGTGGAGTTTTTTTGTAGTTTGGGGGTTGTTGTTTTGTTCTTTTTTGTTTGGGTTTTTTTTTTTAATAAGAACAAAATCTGGAGAGCTATATCCAGAACAATCTTCAAGTCTGCCATCCTAAGGTTTTTGTGGTTGTGAAGTCAGACCTAAATTTCACAGCTGCCCCTTCTCTATATAGTTGGCCAATCTCGAGTCCGATTCATAATAAATGTCTTTGTTTCTGTTTTGAGAGACAGTAAAAGGAAAGAATTGAAATCTGGAGCTGAATTTTATAGCTTAGACTTACCTGTAAATTAGACCTGGCTGGCTTTTTAATTAAGAGCTCACAAAAGATGATTGTTCCCTGTAATCTAATGCATAAAGAGAGGAGTCCTATTCTATAGACGATTGGAACAATAGTTAGACAAATCACACACTAATTGGTGTAGGAAGAATAAAGGCTTGACTCACACTCCCAAAAGCACAGGTTTTAATCATTTAATGCACAATAAAACTCCTCTAGGTGGTAAGAGCACATTCTCTTTTTTTTATTTTTTTCTTAAGGCCAGACAGTGAATATCACAAGTTGACTGATAAAAACCCTGCGCAGTTAAGAGACAGCCTCCAGCCTCAGGAATCAGAATTTCCTAGCTGTTCCTAGATCTGCTGCTTGGGAGGGAGTCTGTAACAAACTCCTGTTCGGGTGCAACACCACCACACGTTGCATATGCATAAATCGACAGGGAAGCGATATCGCTTTAATTCAGCTCTCCCTAGCTTTTCACTGCAGCAGGTTGGGTTTTCATCACTGGCCTAAGGCTGCCACAACTGAATTAATAATACAAGCTTCCTGTACTTGGAAAAATCTCCCTTTCATGGTCTCTGTGTTTGTCCCCATCCAGAGTCAAGGCACTGTCCTTTATATCTTTACATGTACCTGTCCTGGTTTAGCCCCAGCCACTCGCTCACTCCCCAGCTGTGGGACACGGGAGAGCATCGGAAGGGTAGGAGTGAGAAAACTCAAGGCATGAAGAAAGCTCCATCATGCATAACAGTGACTTGGGAAGGCAAACAGCATCACTCTGAACAACCCCAGCCCGCTCGCTGTATCTGAAGGGGCCCTACAAGAAAGCTGGGCAGGGGCTTGTGACAGGATGAGGGATAGTGGCTTCAAACAGGAAGAGGGAAGATGTAGATTAGAAATTGGGAAGAAGTTCTTCACCCCGAGGGTGGTAAGACACTAGAACAGGTCGCCCAGGGAAGCTGTGGATGCTCCATCACCGGATCTGTTCGATCAGGTTGGATGGGGCTTTGAGCAACCTGGTCTAGTGGGAGGTGTCCCTGCCGATGCCAGAGGAATTGGAACTGGATGATCTTTAAGTTCCCTTCCAACCCAAACCTTTCTATGATTCTATGAAGAAAAAAACCAGAAACTAGAATATAGCATTTGAGGATATGCTGCTGTCACATACAAGTATCTTATTTACTGAACATTATAAATGAGGTAATAGTAATTTAGGTAAGGGTGTGGAGAGTGTGGGAGAATATTTTGAATGTAAATTATACCCTTATCTAAGTAATACACAATACTTTCAAAATCCTTAAAATACTGAGCATTCCTCACTCTATTCTTCGTAATTCACCCAGTGAGGTGTGATAATGGTTTTCATCTTGGCAACAGGGAGGCAAACAGTCACATGCAGTTGGTTTTTCAGGTCAGGAATGTAGAAAGCAATTTCTGATTTTGATTATCTTTTTTTGTCCTGAAAAACAAGATGATCAGTTTCAGGAGACTATTTTTCTGTTTCTGGGTTGGGTTTTTTTCCACATGATGAAACATCTGATTTTGATGCTTCACTAGTGTGTTCCCAAGACAAAAAGATCATAAAATAGTTTGGGTTGGAAGGGACCTTAAAGATCATCTTACTCCAACCCCCCTGACATGGGCAGGGACACCTCCCACTAGACCAGGTTGCTGAGAACCCCTCATCCTGTCACTACAGGCCCTTGCAAAAAGTCCCTCCCCAACTTTCTTGTAGGCCCCCTTGAGATACTGGAAGGCTGCAATAGGGTCTTCTGGAAGCCTTCTCTTCTCCTAGCTGAATAACCCCAACTCTCTCAGCCTGTCCTCGTAGGAGAGGTGTTCCAGCCCTCTGATCATCTTTGTGGCCTCCTCTGGACCCACTCCAATAGGTTCACATTCTAAAATATAATAAGTAACTTATATGTATATTAATTGATACAGCAAAATGGAACCGTCATCAGACAGAGTCACCAGCCAGCCTCTGCAATATTAGTTCACATGTTTGGAACGCAAATCTGATCATGGTTTCTGTCTGAAAATCAAAGGTCTCTCCTCTCTTTTGCAAGAAGAGTGATGTCAGTACAAGGATAAAATACTCTCTTTACAGACTGTTCCTCTCAAGCTTACAATGATGCATTGAAACACAGTTGTATTCCTCTGACTCCTGTGTTTTTCCAGGCTCTTTGACTACAGGCCTCGATACCATGAGAAAACCTAAAGGAAGAAGAGCCAGAAGCAGACGCCCTCATGCAATCTGCTTTGCTTCACCCAAGCATGGTGGGGGGAAGTCAGTAACTCACTGTGTAAGACCAGCCCACATCCAGATTCTGAGGCAGCCAAGCCAAAGGTTACCTGGTACCAAAGCAATTGATATTTTTTCCAGTTTCCATATTTTAGGCTCAAAAGAGAAGTTAGAACTGCATTGAAAAGTGGAGATGCTCTGAAAACACTCAGAAAGATGCATGATAGACTCTGAGTGCTTGCACATGAAAACACAACCTCAATGGATGGAGCTGTGAAATTTGTTTCAACTAATTTACATGCATTTCTAAGAAAGTAATTTGCAAAGCTGAGTGAAAAGGTCTAGTAAATTTGATTCTTAAATCCATCTGGGGAAATATGTTTCTATGGGCCTATCCTACAAACACATTATTATAACATGATTTTAGAGCTCTGCTGAAGAACAGATTTGGACTTCAGAATCATACCCACTCTAGACAAAGCACTTTTACGCACTACTAAGCCCTAAACAGTTTTATTTCTATAGACAACAACCGGTCGTAATATTGTGCTACAGATATTAATACACTCCTGAGGAGTAAATCTAATTTCTTTTTCAGTAAGAAAGGAAAAGCTCCATTGTAATAAAGTGGCCCCTTCACTGTTTTTGACAAGGGTAATCCTTGATCCAGAGCTCTAATATGGCATCGGTATTGACCTCAGTGCATGTGCAACTGTGGCCTCAGTAAGCTTCGGAATTCGCACACAGGATTTGCTGAGTTATTGCTGGGAAAAGCAGTGTTTGATCTTCTTCACTGTCTTTGAAGGAATTACAGTGATTATATCCTGCCTGCTGGTAATAGACCAGAGAAAAGCAGAGGACTGAGAGGAGGCTTAACTTGTTACCACCCGTAAAGTTAAAAGTCTTCAGGGCTTACAACTTTAAACTAATATTTCAAAAGGGTTAAAACCAAGCTGTGACAATTCAATCAAGACTAGCAAAGGCTGTGAAGATGTCTCTTTTCTTTATAAATAAATACATATAGGAAATGATGAACGAACAAATGTACACTCTGTAAATTAATATGAAGGCAGTTATTAGCTTTTAAAAAGTCTTAATTTACCTTTACTTACCAAATTAATTTACCCTGCAGCTATGCTCAGGAAAGCACTGATTGCATTTTCTCCCTAGGAAAGTGAGTTACTAGAAAATTAATATATCTAATATTTGCTAATGTACTAGACATTCTTAACATAATATTAACTTTTTTTTTATGTTAAGGATAGTATTTTGACTGCAGTTGTATGCCTTTCCTCAAGTCTGTCTCCTTTCCTTCCATATGTATACCCTTTTGCCTGTTGTATTTAATTGTTGCAGAATCACATTACTAGTAAATAAATATTCTTAAGCACTCTACTTGGTTACCAGGGACAACAGGCTGAAGAAAACCAGGGAATTTTGCCAGGACATATTCAGGAGACAAAGACTGTCCCACTTTTACACTCTGCAGTATTGGTTTCCAGTGGAAATTTTGAACATCTCTTAACAGAGATGAGGCATTTGCAAAAGATTTTCCATGGTGCTCTCAGGAACTTCGCTATCCTCCTGTACTAAATATTACAGATTACATTTACGTACTCACTGTTACAAACTCCCCAGCAAGGGAACAGTGATGTAAATGAAGATTAACTCTGCTCCATATATCACACAGCACAGGCACTGAAGGGGCTGAATGAGCTTGACGTCTCACAGCAAGAGAACTTTACACACCAACATTTTGGGGAACTTTTGGGTTTTTTTAGTACAGCTGGTAAGAATCCAGGTTAAGGGAGAAATCTAATTCCTTTATTATTTTTTTTTAATAAATTATAAAATAGTTGTTTGCAACTGAGGATATATTAACAGGGAAACTGGCTGCCTGAATGCATTGTGACAGCTTCTTTATACATTTCCAGTTATGTGTCCTAATTTTATAGTATATTCAGTGATATCAGTAAAGAATGGTATTGTCATCTTAGCCCCACAAAATTTAATTACAGACATTTGGGTTTTGACATATTGTTAATTAAATATTGATTTGTTGGAGGATGAACTAAGCCACCGGTATTTTCCTCCCTAATTAGAATAATGTCTGCTCCACATGCCAACAGTTTTGAATCTAACTGAAATAACTGTAGAAGCAAAAATGTAGAAATGCATTAAATAATGCAGGGTATTGCACCTCAGTTATGATTAATAAATTAGATGCAGGGTAGTAGCTGTACTATTTAGATAGACTGCCCACAGTTTCCACTACTGGGAGTAAAGAGCTGGTATTTGAAAGCTTGTACTTGGCCTAGAGCTTTGTGTTTGAGTTTGTCATGAGTAAATGGTCTCAACATTGTGGAAAAAAGTCCAGTTATACATTCCTCAGTGCCATCAATATTGTTCTTAGTGATTATACAAGCAAATCAAATCCTGAACTGATAAGTAAGTCACTCTTTCACTCTGAGAAGATGCACACCATTTATGGCATATTAAATAGTTTAGTAGATGAACTTTTTCTAATAATTAGATTTTTTGGTGGTGCTTATGCTCCATGGATGAAAAAGGTACTTCTATTTTCATTGCAATCAGTTTTTGCTTTTTAATCAATGTTAATTTAATGTTAAAATCTGATTTTCTGTATCATGGTGACGTGAGAGATATTGTGCTAATTTCTACTGACTGTTCTCTGATTAGAGAGTTTAATGTGCAACAACTCTCCCTCATCTACAAGTTAAATTTCTACTCATAAAATGCCTACTCTTTTTTCAGCTTTCATCTTACGTAGCACAGGATCAGTTCCCTCTTTCTTTCTTCCTTCTCTTTCAAAATATTTCTCTTTATACTTTTCTTAACATTTCCTCACTACACCAAAACAGAATCACAGAGTCATACAGTCATTTTGGTTGGAAAAGACCTTGAAGTTCATCAAGTCCAACCATTAACTTCTATCACGGGCACGTCACCACTAACCCATGTTCCTCAGCACCACATCTCCATGGCTTTGAAACCCCTTCAGGAACGAGGACTCCACCACTGCCTTTGGCAGCACGGGCCAGGCTTACAACCCTCTCAGGGAAAACATTGTTCCACATGTCCAACCCAAAACTCGCATGCAAAGCTGTTTCCTCTTGGCCTGTTGCTTGTTCCATGGGAGAAAAAACGTGGCTCCAATCTGTCAGGGAGTTGTGGAGAGTGATAGGGTCTCCCCTGAGCCTCCTTTTCTCCAGGCTGAACAACTCCAGGTCCCTCAGCTGCCCCTCAGAAGACTTGTGCTCTAGACCCTTCCCCAGCTTCACTGTCATTCTCTGGACCCACTCCAGCCACTCAATTCCCTTCTTGGAGTGAGGGGCTCAAAACTCAACCCAGTAAACTACTTCTTTCATCTTTAACCTTAATGAGTCAGTGCACATTATACATTATTAATACCACGCAAGGGAACAACAGCATTTTATTAGAGAAAGAGACTGAAATGGACTATAATATATATACACACATATATACATATCATGATGAATATGGGCTGAGAAACTTGGTAACAGAGGGACTATAAGATAAGGAACATACATTTTTTTTTAGTCCACAAAAGGGTCATGTACAAGGTATCTAGAGAGCCTTCATTCATCCCATAATTTTCTCTAAGAATGTTTCACATAGATTTCCATACAGAAATGCAGTCTTCATGGGGCCTCTTCAAACTTTTTAAAGGAGAAACAATTTGATCCAGTATTAATCAGATAATAATGGATACAAAGAGTACTTGATATGCTTTTTCTTTGTAGATTGTGGATTTCTACTAAATCAGTTGAACTTCATATTCAGAAGTAGAATGTTCTTCGCATATCATTTATTGCAAGAGGATCACGTCACATGAATTTCCAGGAAGGTCGAAATGCAAACCACTTTTTTTTTTTTTTTTCCTATTAATAGAGAGATGTTAATTCAGCTGCTTTAAGGTGATTAGCACTAGTCTTGCAATACCGTGAACATATTCATTTTAAGGACATAGACAATCTAGTTAAGATTATTAAGAAGGCACACTTGTTTACAACGAAATTTTCAAACATCTATTTGAAGCAGCATGAATTTTGGGAAATCTCATTTGTTTAGAGATTTTCTCACTTTGGGAGTGGCTTGGAGTAGGTGGTGTCAGTTTTTTAAATGCTTTTACACTTTCACAGCTGAATTTCTGTAGAGCTCCATAAGGTTGTACTAGGAAGTTGAAATGAGCAGGAAGGTAAACGTCACAAAGCAGTCCCATGGGACAGAGAATGAAAATAATTAATACTGAGTTCATATTGTTTGCTTCTATTGGTACAGATTGCAGATTTATTGACATCTGTACGTTTTTAAGTGCTCTCTTTTACATTTTTACATAATGTTATGGAAGATGGTGTGATCCATTTTATTTTAAGGTGTTACACTCTCCTCTACTGGAATGGGATTTAATTTTGTTTTCTATCTATTTTACTTATTTGATCTAGGAATTTTAATACAATTTTTTGTTTGATTTTTTTTTTTTAGTTGTTTGTTGTTTTTTTCCCCCAAAAAGTTACTAACCAGCCTGGAAAAATTAAACATAAATCTGTCGAGGCTTTGGTCTATCTGGTTTTTATGTCTCTCTGTGCTTCTTCCACCAGAAAGAGAAGTTCTGCCAAGTATAAATGTGTATCACAAAAGCCAAATACAGAGGAATCACTTATCACAGAGCAGGAATCTATGCAAATGAGTAAACAATTTTATATAATACAAAGCAGGCTCTACAAAAGAAGACTCTAGGAGAAAGTGAATCTAGCTATAGAAGAGTTAATATGACAGGTCTCGGACACAAGTTGCTCATCCTGTAGGGAAGAAATCCCATAGAAGAGAAATGTTAATATGAGTTTACTTAACACAGAAAGATGCAACAGAGTGGCACTGATGTGATTAGTGCACATTGATGTCCTATCGCTTGATGTCCTATCCTAAGCATACACCTTTGTAGTTCTAAGTAAAACTGTCTCCTGACAACGAGGTGCAATAAACTGGTGAAACTCAGTGTTTTATGGGAAGATACACACAGTTTTGCAATAGATCTTTTCATAATTTCAGCCAGGCTCTTGAGGAGCCATGCAGAAATTTCACTTCATCTGCCTATTGTTCAACAGCTTTTGGCTTGTTCCTTCTAAAGAAGTATAAAAACATCACAGCACCATAAAATGGGTTGGGTTGGAAGAGACCATCTAGTTCCAAGCCCCAATGCAGACAATGTCCTACTAATTTCCAGTTTGGAATAAATTCATATACTTTCCACTTACAACTATTTGCATAAAATAAATTCACAGCAGTCTTTCCAACGTTGTTCCCATATTCTGTTTTCGGTACGTAGGGAAGATTCTCAAGTACTCTGTAAACCATAGTGAGAAAGCATTTATGATTTCTTACTGATTCTATAAGCAATTCACATCTACAGGAAAGATTTAACCCTGATGCTTGGCGGTGGAAGTTCTCCTTACTTAATCTTTATGAGCAACATCATTTTTACTATCTGACATCAGAAGTAGATATTCTGATCAAAAAAGGTTTCACCTGCACTTCATTTCAGCACAGATATTTCTAACTAAGCACGGTTTGGGGAGCATTTACAGATGACCCCTGTAATCCAGACCTTACTTCACTGAGTACACCTTGCTATGGATTGTTATGAAATGCTGCCAACACTATGAGAAACATATGATTTATTGTGTTTTGTGACATAATGCATTAGGTAAATGTTAACCACTGAAAAGCAAACAAATTCTCATACCAAAGTAAACAGAAAATAAAAAGGTAAATTCTATGTAGACATATCTGCTGTATGGCAACCAGGTCAAACGTTAACATCTCACCCAGCTGCCTGTGTCACACACAAAAAAGCATGGACGTTGTATTTGCAATACTACTTTCAAGTATGTATAAAACTAATTTAAAATACCGATAGTGAAACAGGGAGAAATCTTAACCTTGCTTATGCCAAAGTCATTGTTTCTTTTTTTTTTCCTGTTTGTTTGTTGTTCATTTTATTTTGTTGGGGTTTTCTTTTGGTTTTTTTTATTGTTTGTTTTCTTTTCTTTTGGTTTTTTGTTTTTTTTAAACTGGTTACTGTCACAAGATGTACTCTCTTAGGATATACCTTGCAGAAAATGCCGCACGCTGCATGTCCATGAAGACTGTGGCTAAGAGCACACACACACAGTGAAAGGAATCGCAAAGTTAGGAATAAAAAAATGCAAATAATTCATAATAAAAACTACTATTTAAGATTACTGCTATTGATTATGGCAGAAATAGGTTGTTTAACATTTCCCACAGTCAGAAAGAGAAAACCAGGATGTGGCTACTTCTGAATGGCTTCTCAAGGACAGGAATGTGGCAACATCTGTCATTAAGTTGTGAATCAAGTTGCTCTGACCAGTCCATGTTCTAAATGTAATTTCTGCTGTGCATCTGAAGAGTTCATATGAGGAATTAAGCCATTGTTTTGATACTTTTAACTTAATTGTGTCAAAAGTTTGATTGAAGTAATATCACAGGCTCAAAACTATAGCTCATAGATAAACTGCATTGATATTTATCTGCTCACTATCACAGCAAACTCACACTTTCTATCTTTACCTTGCCAGTTTTCCCTTCCTGCTTTCAAAAGCCTATAAAACCCTGCATCACTGGCACTGGTAGTCAACAGAAAAGACTTCATCGTACGCTAACAGGCCAACTCTACAAGATGTACCCTTCTGAAAGGTCAACAGTTAATACAAAGAAAAGCAAAAAATATAACCACATCTCCAGGCTAAGCTGGATTCCATCAGGAAACTGTCAAAAAAAGGAGGATACGTGGGGAAAAGGAGCTATAGATGGAAGTAATACAAAACGTTCCAGGCTTCTACAGAAGGCTCTATCAACCAATAGAATGATTACTATATGGCACAATATTTACACATGACTGATGCACTAAACACTGGTTATGAAATCTTTGTTATGTCGTGGCTATCAGGTTTATAGTGAAGCGAAGGGGAAGTTTAGCTTAATTTTCTTTTTTAAAAAAAGTAAATTTGAACTTTAAAGCTTTCTTCTCAGAAATATCATTCATTTTATTGAATAATACTGTTATTGAATTTTGTTGTTTAACATTCTTTACACAGCAAATGTCAAGACAATGTTATGCGGGTAGATACTTTTCCGAGCATTGAAAACAAAAATCAAGCTTAATACTTGGAAACATAATATTGATGAAGTATTTTCTTAAACATGGCTGAAATTATATACAAAATCAAACATTTTCTAAGAACAAAAAAGCAGCTCTGGTTGATTTATATTTTTTTTTAAGATTATAGCTAATCTACAGCAATAGTTAGAAAAACAGTTAGGTGGTAAATAGTGTTAACAATGTCAGGAAGTTTTCAGCTAAATATACTAATAATCTTCTTGATTATAAATTATAAAGTGGTTAGATTACATAGAATCATAAAATGGTTTGGCATGTAGGAGACCTTTAAAGGTCATCCAGTCCAACCCTCCTGCCATGGGCAGGGACATCTTCAACTAGAGCAGGTTGATCAAAGCCACATCCAACCCTGGTCATGAACACATCTAGTGATGGAGCATCCACAACTTCCCTCGGTAACCTGTTGCAGTGTCTCACCACCCTCACTGGAAACAATTTCTTTCATACTTGAAATCTATACCTGGTCTCCTTCGTTTAAAATCACTGTCCCTTCTTTTGTCACTACATTGATTGCTAGAGTATCTCAGTCTTTCTTATAAAAGATTTTTACATATTGAAAGGCCATAATAAGGTCTCCCCAGAGCCTTCTCCTCTGCAGGCTGAACCCCCCCAGCTCTCCCAGCCTGGCCTCCCAGCAGAGGGGTT
>WUAM01000066.1:981067-998539 GCA_024336885.1 Actenoides hombroni | reverse complement strand
TATACTTTACTGCTCCTTTTCATGCGTGACTGATCTTAATCCGTGTAACTTCCAAAACTAAAGCTGAAACACAACAGCAAGCAGATGCTTGGCATTTCCAGCAGTGTGTAACTTGCAGAAGTTCCAAGACAATTTCAGAAATTGTTATGCTGCAAAACATGCCTATCAGTGCATCTGACCTTTAAGCTTCACTTCATGTTCACTTTAGGTTTAATTATTCCAATTCTTGTGGTTTTGAACCATGTTCTGTACTGAAGGTGTGTAAGAGATGGTACCTGTTCTGCTTTCTAGGTCCTGTCCAACTACCTACATGGGTATGGAGAACAGAAAACATCAATTCCTTATGCTCGTTCCAGTCAAGAAAATAAAATTATAGGCTTTCATTAAATGTCACTAGTGAAGCACAGTTAGCAGTTTACTTAGTTTTCACAGAAAATTATGAAATTATTCCCTAAAAATGTCTCTGTAGTAATAACTGTATTCAAATGCAGAAGAAATGACAAGTGAAGACATTGAGATGTCAATGGTACCACGGGATTTGACACCTCTCATAAAACTTCAGAAAATCATGATCCATTAAAACATACATTTAATCAAGCGAAGGTTTCAAACTTCAAACAGTAATGGTAAAATGAGACAACTAAGAAAAAACTTATTACAGCATTTATGCCATTGTCTTTTTAATTATTATATTATTTGTGAATGATGACTATACCTGGGTTAACAGCCAAAATACTAAAGAAATAGTTTATGTCAAAAAAGAGAGTGGCGTGGTAAAACAAGAATAAAAGTGTCCTCTAAGACTAACAACATTGCATTGTCTGTTGTGCCTGAAACAGAGTTTGTCTGTGTGCAGATTCTCTCTCAGTGAAAAAACCCAACCAAACCAAACCAACCCCTTATTTTAAGTTTTGGTGCAGGGCAAAAGGTGGACTGATGCCTGTTCTAAGATTGCTGTTTCTTTATGCGGAGCTGCCAGATTAAGGCTTTGTCTGTTCAGAGCAGTTGAGCTTGGCAAGTGACGTTTTCTCTCAGCCCTCTTCCCCACTTCAAACAGTATAGATTCTGCTTCGAATTTTCCAAATTTCAAGAGCCTCACAGCCATATTTTAATCTTTTACAGCAAGCTGTCTTGGTTGAAGAGTCCAGCAGCATGCCCTCAAGTTGGCTGATGTTCAGCAATCAATACTGTGAGTGTCATCAGGAATCTAATTAGTGCAGGTTTTTCTCTCTTCTTTATCCAGAGATAAAGAAATAATGTGGTCTTTTCTCCCGATATCAATTTTCTTCAGGTGAATGGAAAATAATTGGAACAGTTATTAGACATGTATTTGGCTTTCCTTTAAAAGATGGAAAGATGCTTCAGCGACAACTGACCTCACGTAACATCAAAAACAATGGTGAAAGTACAGAAGTGCAATTTGCTCTGACTGCTCTTCCCTTACGTAGGATTGGTTAAGCTGAGAAAATGCTGGGGTTTTTTTTGCTTTTGCTGTGTGGTTCTTCGCTGACAATAAAGTGTTTTGTTCCAGCCTTGCGCTCATTCATTTCTCTTATCAGAAAAACAAGGCACATGGTAGACATATATATGTAATATTCCCCACTAATGTGTGACCCAGTAATTTAGCATGGCTCAAGGAAGGATGAAAGGAACAAACCCAACAATCTACTGTTAAGTATAATTTCTCGCTCTCTATTTTGTCTTCATTATTTTTCTCCAGGTTTTCTGGTGGATCTTCCTGTTGCATTGTTCTTTAGATAAATAAAACCAACAAACCAAGAAAAAGGGTATGCAAAACTCAGAACACATCAGACATTTATAAAGAGGGGACCCTAAACCTCTGTATTTTTAAATCTAGCAGCAGCTTCACCTGAATTTTAACAACTTTAAAAAAATTACATGTTGACATTAAAATACTTAAGAATAGAGGGGAGATTATGAACAAAATACTTTTAAATGCATATAGATTTTGGCACATGTTGCCTGATGACATCCTACTAAAGTGAGTTTTGTCATTAGTTTGAAAGACTTAAACAGTTGAATTGGTGCTGCAGGCAAAGTATTGAGTGTCCTACAGGGGGACTCCTAAAGACAAAACTTTAAACATTATTTTTTAGAATAAAACTTTATAAGTATGATATGCTATAGAATAAAAAAAATGAGAAAAAAAATGAAAGGGTTTTGGCAGCACATCTGCCCTCTTATCTCCCCAAGCCAAGGTTAATAAGTGAACATTAAAATTTTATTTAATATTATGATAGTTTTTTAGTTCAAAACTTTAAAAGAATTTTTTAAAGAAAATGTTAAAACACTGCAATATTGTAATATAAAAGTGACTTGAGACATTGTGAATAGCGCAAAAATAATCTTTGTTATTTTATAGAAAAATCACTGCATTTCAGTGAAAAATGAGGAGAGTGACTGCACTCTGGAAATCTACCAGCAAAGAATTCATCGCTGCCAGTTCCTACAGGCAAAGAGGAATAGGATTTTCCCAGGGTGAAGAAGACTTGTGTTTTCAGTCTTTCCTCCACCAAAAGAAATTCAAAGATTTTCAACTTCTACAGAAATATTCTGCATATTCTGAATAGACTATCCAGTACTTTTGGGTTAAACTATTTTACTTCACTGTATATTGACATATTTTCAGTGTGCAGATTGTTATCAAATACAACAGGTTATGGAATTTCTGCTTATTTGTCTGGTTTTTATAAATGTTGTGACAAAGATATGCATCAAATGGATTTGATTTGTACTCAGAAGGCTTCTAGTACAATAGCTACATGATTCTATACTGAGCAGATTGAAATCCAAGTATAATTTACAAAACTCAACAGATGCACTGTAGACAAAACCTATAAAGTGCTGAATTCAGTCATGTCTGCAAAGATTGCAGTAACATATCCTACATGCTGGTGATATTGTGAAATGTTTATTGTGTACTTTGAAAGATTTACAATCCTCCTTGAGGACTAGGGGAGTACTGCTTCCTGGATCGACTCAGATAGGTCAGCAACACTGCTGAATTTCTGGGTTTTCATTGCAGAACGAGTTACACCGGGGGGGTTTCACTTTTTACTTTTCCTTGTCCTTGATAAACTGAGGGAGACGTAACCGGACATAGGCTCATTATGTTTGGAATTATGTGTATATTTAAATATATATATACACACACTATGTAATAAAAGAGGTACTAGAGGTAACATTTGGAAAACAAAGTGGTTTTCAACAAAAAAAAATTAAAATATTACCTTTTCTCACCTGAAATGGTGAAGATTTTAACCCCACCATTCAATTCTGTTGTTTATATAGATCAGAGAAGACATAGCAAAGAGAACTGACTGAAGACAAGACCTCGCAGAACTGTTTCTAGAATGCAATTAAAAATGCTTTGAAAAGAGGGGTAAATATTTCAATTTTGTAACAAAAATGAAGAAAAATGGAGTCTATGAAAATCATGGCATGCTGTGAAGTAATGTGTGCAGACACATGAGAGTTGGGGCACTGGAGGAAGAGGAGTGGATGAGGACAGGGAAATAATTTATACCGGTATTTTCTAACCTGTATAAATCAGAGCTTGTATTTTCACATCTTCTGAACATGCCATGTGAACTTGGTAAAGTGGGCAGTTTTCAATTTCTAGCCAATGAAGACAATTTGTTCTCCAGCTGAAGTGGTTTCCTGAGTTGTCAGCTTCTTGAGCTTTTCATTCCTTTTCTGCAGTTAGTCTAGAGAGCTCTTCCAGTTGTTTCCAGCACTTCAGCTATGACATCCATCAGCCACAAGGATATATTTCAGACTTACCAAAAAAAAAAACCCAGCATGACATCCACTGAAAAATGTTATTAAGCAAGAACTGTGTAGACTGGAAATAAAGAGGGTAGAAGTTGCTGGATCTGCAGAGCCTTCCTATATAGAAATGGTATTGCCTAGTAAACAGAATGACTATAGTTTCCTATAACTTCTGATATATAAGCCACATCATTCTCTGGATTATTTACATTTATCAAGAGAAAAGTAAAATACCCTAAGACAGTGTAAAGCAGTGGTGCAAGTGTTTGGGATGGATCCCAATACGAAAGGCATGAGGAGTATGTGAATATTTATCAAAATTCCATTTACTAGAAACAACCTAAGAAGGAAGTAGGAGATAGCACAGATAGAGTTAGATGGGAACTCTGAGCTGTGCAGCATCAGCAGACCTCTAGGCACAACACAATGCTCAGATCCTGACTGCTGAGAGGATCACCAGCAATGTGGGCTTCAGAGCTCTTCGGGAAGGTTCTTAGAAATAAACTACTCTATTCGTAATTTCTACTGCTGAGGGGAAGGATATTTATGTGAAAACACATTGCTTTACTTCAAGATAAAACAAAATCAAGCAGGTGCCAAGTGCAAGCTGCCAACTGCCTTCTTTGTACCGCCACAACAGACTAACTTTCAAATTTTCCATTTCAGAGAGATGTGATATATAATAGTCACACTAAGTCCCTCTCCTTTGAAGAAAATTTTTTTAATGTCACAGAAAATTACTGAGAACTTCATAACTTTTTGCAGGAGATGGTAGACTTAGAAAGATGAAAAAAGGTTTTAAAGACTTAAAAACAACAACAAAAACAGTGAGGAAACTACCTTCTAAATCCATCACTGACATTTCTTCACTGTATCATTTCCATTCCCTGTCCTCTACGTTTGGCTGTGGAAACGTATTTTCATGGTTCAACTAGATGATCTTAAAGGTCTTTTCCAACCTAGACTATTCTATGATTCTATTTTAGACATCTTCCCCATCTTCTTTCAAACAACTGGGCTTTTTACACATTGTGATAGCTTTGGCTTCAAATCTTCGACCATTGGCCATCTATCAAGACATCCTTTAATAATACTGTTTTATTATTTTGTTGCACTTCTAATGTCAATTCTACATTCCCAGACTGTTGTATGCTGAATGTAACTTAAAGCTTTGGCAAATGGATGCCTTTAACATTCCAAATAAGCAAGTAGTTTGTTGCTCTATGATTTGTATGCAGGAACTACAGTTAAGCAGTTTACGAGCACTAATGCATGAGCAATTAGCATTTAAAGGTCAGTACTTAATGTTTCTTTATTTGTCAGAATAAGTTTTAATAGCCTACATGTGACATATTAGTCTCATTATTAATAAAGTTACCATCTACCAGAAATTTCTGTTTGTGAATGAGATGTTGTAGAAATCCCATTTAGACCGAAGTCAGCTCCACTGTAGGTTTTTCCTCTTCAGCTCTCTGGAAAGATGCCAAATGAGCATTTTACCTTACTTTTTACTGTGAAAATGTTGGTTTACCTCCTGACAAGAGCAAAACCATTTGTCCAAATTGATGCCTGCTATAAATTCAGGTAGAGCACAATCATCACAGTCCATCTACTAAATCATTGCGGTGGGACAAATTTCGCTGTTATTTACACCCACATGTTTTTCATTGTGAAGTGAGTGGACCTCAGAGAGACTAAAGAATGATCAAATCAGGCATCTTAATATTCAGCCATTAGGCTGAGTTAATTAACTGGTGGATTCTCAAAGTCTCAACATGGTGATTCAAGAATTGGCTGCCAGTAGGTGGAATTTATTTTTGTTCATTTTCTTTGGGATAAATGTCTTCACTTGTATCCATCTCACTTTCTGAAAGCAAATGATTCTCTCCATCCCTGGCAAAATCTCAAGAAAAACAACTCTACAGAAACTTCTCTCCTACCAATGACCTGCTCAAAGCACCTCATGCATTCTGTTTGATTTTCATGGGATATGATTTTCTCCAGACAAATGTCTAGACCTGCTATATTGTCTTAATTCTCTTCAAGATGGTTCTTGTCATTTTATCTATGAGGATGCAAGATCACGTAGCAAATTTATGACATATCTATACCACAACAAATATTAGTGGGCACAGGTTCCTGTTTAGTTTTACTTCACCAACAGGGTAGGTTGCTCCGTTAACTGAGTATCCCACCCAACACATGTGCTATGTAGCAAATCTAGCTAACATTGCAGGTGTGTAGTTCTACCACACTGGCATAATGTTCAGGGGCTGAGCTGGAATAAGAATCAGAAGGAAGCTAAATTTCTGCTATTAGATCACTTCAGCTCTATAGGACAGATACATCCCACCAATGCCTTTGTGGACCCAGCCACTCAACAAGCATTTCTGCTGTAGATAAAGAGTACTGTGAGACCACCACTTATAGAAAAGAACCCCATGGCACTTCTGTCCAGTATGTTCTGTACCTTTCTATGTCTAACATACTTGGGTCCATAATTGTTCAGAGCCCTCAGCTGTGGCTTCAAAGTCTGAAAAAAGGACTTTCTGTTGACACTAATGTGTCATTGTAATGTCAGCTTGCTCCCTGAGCTGCTCTGGTTTTTTCCGAATTTACTTTTAAGTAAGCTCTGCTGTTCACAATTTCTATTAGCAGCAAAAGCTGACTGAATCATAGATTGGCTTGGGTTGGAAGGGACCTTGAAAATCATCTGGTTCCAACCTCACCTGCCACAGCCAGGGACACCTCCCACTAGAAGAGGTTACTCAAAGCCCCATCCAACCTGGATTTGAACACATCCAGTGATGGAGCATCCACAGCTTCCCTGGGCAACCTGTGCCAGGGTCTCACCACCCTCAGAGTGAAGAGCTTCTTCCTAATTTCTAATGCAGATCTCCCCTCTTCCTGTTTGAAACCAATGATCCCACTGCCATAATTCAACCCACAGTGCATGATTTTCTTGTCAGAAAGACTTGCCAAACACGTTTGTTGTTACTGTGGTATTAGCAAGAGTTGATTAACAGTAACTAAGATCTTGATAGAAACGGACTTTTGCTACTGTCTGCATGAAAAACCTACTTTTCCTTTCACATTCATTGCACCTTCTCAGTGAGAACTCCCACTTAGATGCTTCTGCATCCTATCTTCAAATGTGTGGAGCTTTCTGGGGTTCTTTTCGATATTCATCATCATCGCTAGGCTTGCACAACCATATTTAACAGGACCGATAGCTCTTGGCTTTCCATTTACTTTGAGAGAAACATGGCTTGGAAAACTTCTGAATAAAAACAGAAACTCACCCAGATCTCAAAATAGATCTTTTATACCACAAGAGAACATCTCCTCCTGAATGAAACTTGTCAAGCTCGGACAAAAAGTGCTGCCTGGAAATGAACTGGAATGTCAGAATGATGAAGTTTCTTGTAATATTCCTCCTACATGGCCAGAAAACACATTTTTCTGAGGAGTTCCTTGATTGTATTAATGCTAGTTACTGTGTCAAACAGTTATTATATATGAATTGGTATTGATGCCAATGAAGCTTTAGAGTGACAGAAAGTCTGCTCTTTTTATTAATAAACAAAAAAGTCTCCAACATTAGATGTCACATTACAATGTATTTTTTTCTTGCACAGGGATTCTCCACTCTTGTCTCTTTACAGTCATTACACTTTATTATTGTTACTTCTCATTTTAATCACCTTCCCTCTTTCCATTTCTGTTTAATTGCAAATTGTTTTCCAAAGAGCTTTCCTCTGAGGACTCTAGGATTGGTTTTGGCTGTATTGAAAAGAAAGGATTAAACTTTAATTCATTCCCAATTACAGTAAAACAGAGAATATGAACCAAGAGTGACATATAAACTTCTCTAGAGGTGTATAAGAAATTGAAAGGCTATATTATTACTCATGCTGCTTGATAAAAACAAAAATAAGTAAAAATTCACAGCAAAAATGCCACTTCTCAGTATACAACTAGAATGGAAAAAAGTTCACTTTCACTGTTTTAAATGGGAAGCACGAAATATTTAACATTCATATTCCCAAGGCTACCTAAAACCTCCGCTTGTGTATGGACACAGCTCTGGATTTATCCATCTGTCCTCTACATATATAGCTCATCTATCATTTATCTTTAATATCTTATCTTTCTTATATCATGTGTCTCCTTGCAGATATACCTTGTATCTGCCTTGCTAGTCATATATAGAATCATAGAATGGCTTGAGTTGGAAGGGACCTTAAAGATCATCTAGTTCCAAGCTCCCTGCCATGGCCAGGGACACCTCCCACTAGAGCAGGGTGCTCAGACCTTCATCCAACCTGTTCTTAAACATTTCCAGGGCTGAGACATCCACAACTTCTCTAGGCAACTTCTTCCAGTGTCTCACCAACCTCATAGTAAAGAGCTTCCTCCTAGAGATATATCTTACATCTATCCTTGTTAAAATAGAAGAAAGACACAGTGACAGATCCAGGGATGTTCTTTGATTACATGGTGATTCCATTCCCCACTAGACTACTTAGTGCTTTTATAATTTAGAATTGTAAAGAGTAAAAAAATCAATTCCCACTGCAAATGGAATGATTAATCACAGAAATTTATGACGCTGACACTCCTGCTTGATTCCTAGTATATGCTAAATGTGGGAAGGGAAATTCCAGTGGACCCATATATTTTTCAAAGTTTTAAAGACTCAGTTCTGGTATATGCAGATTGATAAACTTTCAGCAGACTATTTTGCAGGCATGATAAAAAGTCCCTCCTTGGCCAGTGCAGGTTGTGCAACCTTCCAGGATCATTATCGACAGAAAATCCATCACACTTCTCATTTACAAAGCTAATTAGAGAAACGACAATTCCAGAGAGCAGCCAATTTGGATGCTAGGGAATTTATTTTCTTCCTTCGACTCCAAAGTCACATATTTTTAATGAAGGCACATTATTATAGTCTCAACAAGACCTCTTTCATGTTATTATATGCTCAACAAGAACTTTGTAGCACAGTTTTTTTTACTCCAGACACTCTGAAAAGATGAGTTTGAATTTCTGTCTCCCTGTAGCATACAAAAATCATCCTAATTACTGGCTAGGAAACAAAAATATAAAGCAAGTGCACTAGAGAAGTCACTTATCTTATTCTATGACCTGAAAAAGGTGAAACAGCAGAACTACCTAACACTGCTTCCCTTATACCCACTGTTGTTTTCCACCAGTCTGTAGCTTTAACAGAGTTGGTGTCTTAGCAGAATTTTGCAATTAGTCACATTAGCTACTGAAAACATGTACATTTCTAGGACTCAAAATGTACTGTGCAAATTAAACAGGTCAAATATGCACTGCATGAAAAAGTTCTTCGTTTTATTTTACATTAATTTCAGCTGCACCACCTTTGTAAGGAAGACTTCTGAATGCATAAAGTGAAATAAAATTTTATATAATACATCATTTCAGATATTTCAGAATTTATGATCTTTTTCAATAAGAACCTGAGAGCAGATTTTGCACGTGATAAGCTCAAATAAGAACTATACAATTTTTAGTTTTAATTTTACACTCAACCCCCCTGAAATACTATTTATTTCCGTTTTCTTCACAATTAGTGTAGCAGAAATGCAAGAAAGCATTCTTCACCTTATAAATACTGAAGTCAACTAAATGCCTTCATTTTATAGGAAAAAAAAACAAACTACAAACATGTTGGCTGATGAAAACAGCAGGTTTAACATTAAGAACAATGTTAGCTCCTTATTGCCTTTTTTTAATTATTTCAGATGAGTTATCAAACTGGCTTAATTTATTCCAAATGCCTTTCATTCAAGCTATGTAATTATTTCCCTACTTGTCCATTTTAGGCTTTCTTCTTAATCGCATGTACCCCAGGTCTAAGGTATATACTTGCTTCACTCTCTTCGATAACACACACCACCACATTAACTTTCTTTAAAAGAAATGTATTAAAAATTACAGCATGTAAAGTACTGTAATATTTGCAGGCTACTAAGAAAGAAGGGTGTTTGTGTTTCTTTGGCTTTGTCTCACAAATTAATTTAGTCAGCTTGAAATTAGGGGGGAAAGGATAAATGTGAAACACCAAATGATCATGACCTTTTTTCAAATTATATTAGTGATGGTCTTTTGTTCTGCCCAGAAACCTGCCACATAGTAAGTACAAAATTCCTAACAGCACCTTGAATTCAACTCACAGCTGAGTGACATCAAAGAATAAACACTTCTGATTTCAGCGATTTTGAAGACTTTAGAGTCTTAGGGGAAGCCAAATGTCCATGGCCAATTGTCTACTCAGCCTCCACTTGAGCCTTGACAGGTGATGTTGAGTGGTGAGCCAAGATTTGCGGATGACACAAAGAAAAAAGGAAAGAAGCTTCCCTGCAGAATTAGTCACTGCTCTTTCTAACACTGCTCCTTTCTCCCTAAACTTCTACCCACTTCCAGACGGTTCCTCTGCCCGTTCTCCTCATGTTTGTCCACAACTTTTATCTGCAAGATGTGTGTACCCTCTGCTGAGAAGCCTAAATAAATTCTCAGCTATGTTGTTCACAGAGGGTTGAAAGCTCCATGTTTTCATTACTTTGGGATTCTGTTTGAGTAAACTAGTGTCACAGGACCAAAATGTTACTGTCAATACAGAACTCCACAAAGAAAATGGCTATTCTGCATGGTAGCTCCAGTCTCTTGGTACTCACTAAGCAGATCTTAGAGTTCTCCTCTAATGACTTTCAATTACTATACTGTTTGCAACACTTTTAAATCTTCCTTTTAGCAACCATGGGCGTCAGCTCTGGTACAGGCTGCAGTCCTGTGAAACAGAGGATAAGGCAGGGTAAAAAAATGTTGGTTATCTGCTGCTTCTCCTAATTGTTTGTGTTCATGTTTTTATCTCGCTGCAAATGCAATAACCTTAACATGCATATCAATACTCCTTATGTTCTTCTTTTATCTAAAGGCTTTTCCTATTATTTAATCCTTATGGGTTACAGCTGTTTGCATTTTGGCCCTTTACTTTTTAACAAGGCAACTCCCATCATCTGCCAGTTTCAATGATAGGTGTTCACCTGGTTAAACATTTCAGAAAAAGAAAAGAACATTTTAGAGTCAAGAAGGAGACAATGGTAAGTGTTACATTTGTTGAATTACAATCTTAAAACCCAGTGATGAAGAAAATGGATAATTAAAATGAAGCAGTTCTTCCAACATCTTCTAGTCAATATGTGAAATTCTCTGTAGCTGGAGGTCAAGGAGTCAAATGGTATAGCTGAATTTCTAAAATGGCTGGATAATTTTATTATTTGATGGATAACTTTGCTACTTAACACCATTTACTTTATAGTATTAACTGAATCAGGAAGGGATTTTTATCTCCACTTTGGTACTGCACGATCAGCCGACTGTATTATGAAGTTTATGGCTGAAGACAGCCATCATCTCCCCTTAGCCAGTCTCTTTTTGGCATGGTACAAACCAAGTTCTTGGCCTTCTCTTGTACCTTACGGGGTCCAGCCTCCTGAACATCTTGGCACCCCACTGGGCCCTCTCCAGTATTTCCATGGTTTTCCTTTACCTAGGAACCCCAAACAAGATGCTGCTCTCCAGAATTGATCTTGCAAGTGATAAATAGAGGGGGATAAGGTAAGGAAAGAATTCGGTGTAATAACAACATAATGCATAAAATATAAGCCAACTATTCTTGATGGAAAGTCATTTTCAGTGACATAATGTAAAAATTAGTGGGTCTGAATTTGATGTTTTTCCTATGGAATACTAATTTCATTGGCAGTGAATAGCTGCGTAGTCATTAGGCAACAGCATAATATTCAGCCCAATATTACGATTTATTGTAAAGCACATTTTTGTCTGTGCATAAAAAGCAGCGCTTGTATTGAGCCAGTGGGCATATGCTGCAAAAGGCACACTGTGAGCGCTGCGTTTCTGGGAGATCTTCCCGACACCAGTGAAGGTCCAGGACTCTCAGCTTCAGGGCAGGACACTGTCACGACTCAATTGCCGAGCTAGCCTGGGTAGCACCGAGGGTCGTGCAAGATTCGACAAGTCCCTTTTCCAGTTGTTAACTCGGTTATACCATGGCTATTCTGTCCGCTGCTGACTGCGGGTTCTGCCACTTGTTTCGGGCTCAGGTCATACCAGGAGGGGAGGGTCCAACATTACAGCTCTCAAGCCTCTCCAGGAGAGGAGAGGAATCTACAATCGGTCCTCCCAGGGAGGCTGTGTTAGAAATGCAAAGGTCCTAAGCAAGGACTCGCAGCAGCCGTACTAGTGAAACGGCCATTTATTAGCCGTTCTTGCAAGAGCGGGTGTCCTAACAAAGCAGTCACACCTCTGGGCAGAGCTTTCAGCAATTTATCCCCCATTCCCATCCGCAAAAGTCCCTCCCTTGTTTCCCTAAGAATTGGGTACTTCCAAGGTTTACAGGCTGAACCGAGGCGCCTTCTTCAGAACAGCCCATAATAGTTTGTAATTGCCTGTCTGACAGGTTCCTGTTTCCCCTGGGAGAAACTAATATTCCTGAGCTTACTGAGCACAATGCAGAATCTTTCTAAGTTACTGTTGTTCACCTTAAATAGCCCTGAAGCGCCTTTATCTATTAACACATCCTGATGGGCAGTTGGGCACTTTTGTCCTTTATCTTCCTTTTTAAGACTGAGCTTCAGGCCTCAGTTTCCAGTAAGACCATTTAAGGCTTTTAGTCTTTGGTAAACGATTCTTGATGGGGCAGTTTTAAGTCTTTTATTTCTCAAGTTAACATAAAAAAAAGATTATTCTACAGTTTGCAAAAGCAACCTCTCTCAGCAACCGTCACGAGCCCACAAATACAAACCGGACCCCTCCTCATGGGGCCGGAACAAACCGACAAGCACAAATCGGTTCCCCCAACAGGGCCGCAACAAACCGACAAGCACAAACCGGTCCCTTCAATGGGGCCGTAACAAACCACAAGCACAAATCGGTCCCGCTCCGTAATGGGGCCGGAACAAACGGACAAGCACAAATCGGTCCCTTCAATGGGGCCGGAACAAACCACAAGCACAAATCGGTCCCCACAACAAGGCCGGAACAAAGCGACAAGCACAAATCGGTCCCTCTCCCTAATGGGGCCGGAACAAACCTACAAGCACAAATCGGTCCCCCCCATTAACAGGGCCGCAACAAACCACAAGCACAAATCGGTCCCCATCCCCAACAGGGCCGCAACAAACCACAAGCACAAATCGGTCCCCATCCCCAGCAGGGCCGCAACAAACCACAAGCACAAATCGGTCCCCATCCCCAACAGAACCGCAACAAACCACAAGCACAAATCGGTCCCCAACAGGGCCACAAAAAGCCTGCAAATCGGTCGTTCCCCCCGCAACGGGGACGCAACGAGCCCATAAGTAAAGGTCTCAGCTCCCTTGTTATCCCTCACTGGACACTTGTCCCTCCTCCGGTATCACTTTCCTCTGAGGAAAGCCTCATAGAGGTCTGGTCCGAACAGCCGCTTTACTCCAGCAAGGGAATCCTGCCCCTGATGCCACTTCAAACGTCCTGCCCCGGGCAGCACGGAGGGTCGTGCAAGAGTTGAAAATTCCCTTGGAGTAAATTAAGGTGAAACGACACCAAACAGCTGATTATTTTGTTAACTTCATTGCAAACAAGCAGCGTTCTATGTATTTCATATATCTGTACGTATTTTCTATGTATTTCAGAAAGCTTTTGCTCTCCAGTGCCCTAAAGATAGAAAGAAAAACTAAGAGAGATCTCCCTACCTTCGGTGCCAGCGATGCCTTGCAGGACCAGTCCAGGTCTCGAGTTGCCGGGAGGTGGGTGCCAACCCCGGCACATCGCGCAGAACCGGTCCCCATCCTGCCTGCCTTCGTGGGGGTTGCACACCCACCGACAGCCCACCATCCTGCTTATACACCTGGGACAGCGGCCGCAGCCAGGCAAGGAAGAAATTAACTCGGGAGAAAGCCGATGTCCCACCTCTGCAGACTTTATCTCTTCCTGGTGTTAATTGCCTTATCAGCAAGGAGCAGGCCTTGCCTCGGGCCGGGGGAGCGGGGTCGGTACCGCCCTTCACACCTCCCGCCCCGGGCCCGCCTTCCTCATTCCCCACCCCGATGTCAGTGATGTCTCATCGCCACTCACGGTTTGAGACGTTAGCCCTTCAAGGAGATGTCAGGCTCCTACAGACACAAAATCTATCTTTTTTTTTTTTTTTTTTTTTTTTTTTTTCTTTTATTTACCTAGGGACAATGGAATTTCCTTAACATTCTCCATAAACGGTTTTCCTAGCCCTGTGTTTCTTAGCTGTCAGCGAGGAATGTAAGGAGAGACCTACAGTGACACCAAAGCCTTTAGATTCCCAGATATAATACTGGATTTTTAAGGTAGATTAGCTTGTACACTGCATTCTTGTTATTGATAAAAATTCCACATCTTCTTAAGAATACCTCTATTTACACAGTAAAAGCAGTTAGTGATCAATTACAAATAACATATTTGAATTACTTGAAATTTATTGCTCTATAATGCTTTTGTTACTGGATTGCTTTAGTCTCTTTAATTTACCTTTCCTTCCGCTCCTCAGGTTATATAGCCTCAAAACCCAGTACCATAACTCTACATATTAAGGCAGTGTGTTTCTTCTCTGAAGAAGTCCATTGATGATAGCAGGATTCCTCTTATTAAATTGCCTATTAGAGTTGCTGTGGAAGTAATTACAGCTGGAGCATCTTCAGTTCCTCTTAGGACCCTTTACAAGGCTGTAATTATTTTCTCTATTTGGATTTTATAACATCCTGCTTTAATTGTGGTACCTAGGAAAATGTGTGCTCTGGTTTCAGTTCGTCTAAGCGCTGGGTCTGTATTTTTTTGTCCATTATTGGAAACTGGGTAGACATTTCTCAGGACAAACAGCTTTTCCTAGTAATCAGGTGTGTAAGTAAAAAGAGAAGGAGAAAAAGAAAAAGCAATATTAAGAAAAACTGTCTGACTGAAGTGAGGTATATTTTGTGTTGATGAGGTCCGTGCAGGTCTTGGTGGAGTGGTATAAACTTCACAGAATTACTGCTATATTCCCTAGGTTTTTCATAAACTTTTTAGCTCATTGCAGAAACCAACTAAAAAATCTCATTACAGAAAATTACTTCCTCAGGCCTTAAGTCTGAGTAGCACTGAGACAGTGACTAAAGAAAGTTGTGTGTTTTCAGTATTGATGTTGTTTCTAAGTCCTTTGGTTCTGAACTGCTATCACAATGCAAAGAATTACAGTCAAAGGAGTAACAGACTCAGACTTTATGCATGATGGCAGATTTTCATTTAAACATCAAGTTTTCCTGTCTCTGTTTCAGATTGTAGAGCAAATATGTGCCAGGAATACAACTGTAAAACATTTTTTTCCTAGTAGAGATTTTGAACATCTTTTCCCTTTAGAAAGATTAATAAGATGCTTTTTGGACTTCTTTTTTTTTTTTTTTTTTCTGATGGAGATTTAGTGGAAAGATTTACACATCCCAGTCAGAGGTACAAGGATTTAAAAACTGCCTTGAACATTCAGCCGTTGCTACTGTTGTTGGATGGGGCTCTGAGCAACCTGCTCTAGTGGGAGGTGTCCCTGCCCATGGCAGGGGGGTTGGAACTGGGTGATCTTTAAGGTCCCTTTCAACTCAAGTCAGTCTGTGACTCTATGATTCTATTTGTCTATTGTTGCTGAAGTTTCTTTTTCCGTTTGTTTTACAGAGAATGTTTGGCTCATGATTACTTGGATTTGTTTAAAAGAAAAAAATAGTTAATTTTCTTTTCTCTATAAAGGCTCTGCTTCATTTTACCATATCCTTAGGGCTACAAAAAGAAGCTGCACTGCTTTGCTGAATCAAGACTCATATGAGCTGTATACAGTGAAAGAAACATACACACGTAGTTCTAAATATCTGCTTGTGGGATTTTACTCACCAATTACCTGAAGTTAATTCACATTATACTTACAAGGTAACAAATACGATGAATGCAATTGTTTCTTGTGAGGTGATACAAACAAGAATAGTTTTCTTTCTAAAATAAAACAATCTGAAGTGATGTTGATCCTTTGAGTCAAAGCTGGGGCAATCTATCACATAGGTTAGTTTACATCTCTGGAGGACAAAGTGAGTTTATTACTTAAACATGAAGGCATAATGATAGTGATTTGTTACAGCTAGACAGAGGTGATGTATTATTACCTTCTATGTATCTTAACTTCTTTGTAGAAAGCTCAATGTTAATAGTTAATTTGTAATTCATAAGAAAGAAATGTAAGTCACTGACTGAAAACAAAAAAAAAAGCACAGTCTCCCATGTTGTCACTTTCCCCACTAGAAGAACCAAAGTTTATTCTTATTTGTTATTGTTATTTGTTATTGAAACAGTTTGATATTTATTTGGAAAGGGTCAATTGCAACACTGTGTTATGGAATAGAAACTGGAATAATGGCAGAATGTTATTTCTATTTTAAGTGACTGACATTAAACCATAAAAATGTATGTCTACAATCTCTGGACACTTAGACTATGTCGCAAGGAAAATCAGCCACATGGAAAGCCAATATCCATTTGATCAATAAAATGTATCAATTATTTGTTTGTTTTTGTTATTGAGTGTGCTGCACTGACCAGACAGAGTCAACGACCACTCACCACAACTTAGCCCTCTCCATAAATGTTTCATTTCTACCTCAGCTTTAAGGAAATTCTGCTTACTATTTTTTTTTTTTCCCTATAAACACAACAGAATATAAAATTATTTTGGGCACCTAATCTGTGTTTGCTCAGAACCCATTGTTTCAAAGGAGCCTGTTGTTAACAGCCTGAGTCCTGAATTTTCTTGAAATCAAAACTTCTACTGTCTCAGTTTGAACAGCTAAAACTAAGTAGCCTAAACCATTTCAAAAGTATTGCCTTAGTTTTTGTCTATTTGTTTCTTGGCTTTTAGCTGTTAGAGTTAACATTCATCGCTTTCTGTAAGCAGCTTTTTCTTCAGTCTCAGCTAAAACAGAGAAAAGTTTGGAAAAAAGTTTCATATATGTCTGGCACACTAAGGTGTTGGTAAACCAGCCATAAGCATCTCATCTATCTCTCAGTCTGAAGAAAGATGTCAGAAGTCATGTACTCCAGGGGCTGCTATTGCAGTAGAATAAAAATGGTTTCTTTGCAGTAAATTTAAAACATCATCTTGGTATGTTAATCTGCCTAGTTTCTAACCCTTTAGAGTACAAGAAAAACATCAATTTCAGCACTGGAAAGACATACATTTGAAAATATTAGGGAGTTTTAGTTTTTCAGTTTTTCTCTGGAACATGCTATTTGTGAATAGCCATGAAGAAATAAATTTATGTAAAGCTAGAAAGTCTTTCTGAGAAATAATTATTTACATTATGGTAAAAAGAAACTGGAAGAAAGATATCAGAGAATACAACAACCCTCCCACCGAATGCTCATACAAAAAGTCATCTTCCCTGCTCTACGAGTGTTGCTGTACATTTTTATGTATAAAACAAAAAAAAACCCCAACCCTTTGCTCTTTACCAATCTGTACATTTTATTCCCCCTTTCCCTCCCCCCCCCCCCCCCCCCAGCAAAAAAACACAAATAGCATAACAAAGCAAATAGATTTTAAAAAGC
>WUAM01000066.1:925217-980967 GCA_024336885.1 Actenoides hombroni | reverse complement strand
CCCAGATAGAATATTAAGTTATATGGTTTTAAGTATGCAGGTATCCTTCTGACTTCCCTCTGACATTTCTCTTGTAGTTTATGTTTTATCAATGCCTCTGAGAAGGATTTAAGAATACTAGATATCTTATATAAAACACATTACATAGAATATATTTAATAAACAGAATACTATGAAAATAGCTGGAATCTAAAGCACACACAGAAGTAACAGGTCACCTTATGGGACATTTCCTGACAATAACTTCAACCACTGAAGCAGCAATTTCTTTCTCCTTATATCAACTTTTCTCTCCAGGAATTTTTTTTTATTAAAAGCCATTCATCCTCTGACTAAAGTTAAAAATTTATTTTTTTTTTTTCACTTTTTTTTTTCCCCCCTCCCTGAACAGTGGATCAAAAGCTGTCCTTTAGTGGAGGTATCTGACCTGCCTTTTCTAGAGGTATCTGACCTGCCTTTTCTAATGCCATTTCAGGATGGATGTTTGTGAAGTAAAAACTATTGAGAAACTAGTATAGCATACCAAAAAAAATCTCTGTGCGTGTCTTGGAATGCAGGTCTGGAGTGAAGCATTCTACCAGGAAGGAATATGAAGCATTCCAATGGGTAGCGTTAAAGAGGACCAGGGAAAATAGGGACTATTTTCAGTATTTCTTGAGAAAATATTAAGACACAGAGGCTTGAAGAAGAGGGAAATGCAGGAGTAGCATACAGTCTGTAGAAGAATAAGGTGGTTTGATACCTTGACTTTAGCAAGGCTTTTGACACTGTGTCCTATAACATCTTTGTGGGTAAGCTCAGGAAGTGTAGATTAGAGGAGCGGATAGTGAGATGGGTTGAGACCTGGCTAAATGGTAGAGCTGAGAGGGTTCTGATCAGTGGCACAGAATCCATTTGGCAACCTGTAGTTAGACGTGTTCCCCAGGGGTCAGTTCTGGGTCCAGTCTTATTCAACATCTTCATCAATGACCTGGATGAGGGGATGGAGTGCACCCTCAGCACATTTGCTGAAGATAGGAAACTGGGAGGAGTGACTGACACTCTCTTTTCAGTGGTGCCCTGTGTTAGGATGGGATGTAATGGTCACAAACTGGAACACAGGAATTTCCACCTCAACATGAGTAAACACCTCTTTACTGTGAGGTTGACAGAGCACTGGAACAGGCTGCCCAGAGAAGTTGTGGAGTCTCCTTCTCCAGATACTTTCAAAACCCTCCTGGATATGTTTCCGTGTGGCCTGCACTAGGTTATCCTGTTTTGATGTGGGTTTTTTTCAGCTTTTCAAGAAATTCATGCCTATTGCATACTCCTGCTGATCTGTAGCTGTCCATTACCAGCAAAGGCTGTCAAAACAATCTTTTAAATACATAGGGAACTAGAATTACAACCTTCTAAGGTTTTATATCACTATTTCAACTTCTAAACACAAGTTGCACACCAGTTCTTATCAGCTAAAAATATTTGCGATCAGTGGATTTCTTAGGAATTTTAGAGATGCTATTCTGCTACTGTGGCAAATTCAATTTCTATTTCAGCTCCCTCTCAAGAGCAGACTTGGCACTCAAGAGGTGGTTTCTCTGTCCTCTGGCCCTCCTTCTGCTCCTTAATTTGAAGCTGAAAATCTTTATAAGGCTTTTGCAAAAATGCAACTTTGTTGTTCTGCTGTGTTGTAAAATGAGCATTGTAATTTATCAAGGCAAAGTGTTAAAACAATCTAGTTCATTTCCATGAATGAATTCTTATTTAGGAAAGTTTAATTTGTTCAGGTGTCAGTTTGATCACCTTTTTTTTACTCTGACCACCAACCTAACAACCTCCTTTTGCTGATTTTTTTTTCTACTAAGTCAATACTTATATCAAATGTTTCCTACAAAGATAGATAACTTTATTAAGTGGCTATTGACCAAAAAAGACCACAAAACCCTCAGAATTTGTGCACCGCTTTAGTTATCTGTGCTTTTCTGACATTTTTCTTTTTCATTATCATTTGTATCACTGCCAACAGAATGGGAAATAGAGACAGCAAAGTATAAATCCATGCTCCTCAAATCACCAAAACCCCTTCAGATCTTCCAGGTTCATATGTACATCCCAGCTAGACACTGAACTTAGAATAGTTGCCCTAGGTACTCATTAAACATTAACAAGGGTAGACTTCCCAGTACGACTGAATGCACACAACCATGGCATCTAATTCCTTGCTTCATTCTAACTAAGAAAAAATACTAGGCTTCCAGGAAACCAAGTAGCACTGTCTGACTGTTTGGTCTCAAGTGGTGATAGCTTTGCAAAGCAGATTGCAGAACTTTTATGGCGTTGAGGTCACTGAATTGATTTTTTTAAATTATTTTTGTTTTACCATTCTTTCAATACCTGCTGTTGCTTGTTGGTTACTATACAGATGAACAACTATTCTAAGAGGAGCAGCATCTGTTCCCATTTGCACTGTGCTATATTTAAGTAAAACTTTTTTCCCTGAATATTTTGCTAACTCTAAAAAAAGATGCCCATTTTTATTTGATTGCTTCCACAACTCTTTCTTTGGGTAAGTTGGCATATTATTGATATTTCTCTATTTATATATTACAAACTAGATAAGGCATGACTTAAAAAAATCACTGTGTAATGTTCCTCCTGAAGGCAATATCTCGATAAGCACAGTCATGTTTATTGTCTTCCATAATTCTTCTGTAGTCTGAAAACATCATAAAATTTAGAAAATCATCCCTCTCACTCAGTCAAAAAATTCAGTCGTGCAAAACTCCTAAAAATCTGCAGACACTATTCTGTCCTCAACCTGTGCTGTGGATCAAGTATCTCCAAACCTGTTACTGACCCATAAGAAACTATTATGTTCTACCACATTATTGCCTCTTCTTTTTTTTTTTTTTTCTAAGCCAAGTCATTAAAAATAAAAAGGGGGGCGATGGGTGTGTGGGTGTGTGTGTTGAAAAATGACACATGCCCAATTTGCACTGAATGAAAATATGAGCATTAATATAAAAGGAGCAAGAGTTGATGCTGCTTTTATCAAAGGTCAACACACTCAACTGTGGAGAGACCAGAGATAGACCAATTACCTGTAATGACTGGGCAAGAGGGAGGTAGGGACCAGAGGGAAAATGAATGAATTTGGGGTCATTACTTTCACTCTGGGGAATGTGGAACAGACCAGTGAAAACCTATTTGGCATTGCATAGAGGAACTCTGACAAGCCAAAAGAAATGGAAGGAAAGCAAAACACGGTCATTTGGTAAGAATTCAGAACTCTGCTGTGTTCAGCAGGCCTAGCTGACTGGCAAACCCGTTCTCCAGCATTTGTTTGCTCCTGCAGAAAACTAAATCTTTCTGGTATTTGTCATGCTTTATGTAACGTCAGCCTAAAGAAATGACAGATTGTGTCCATTGGTATTCTGGGAGGAAAAGCTTGCAGAATGTATTGAATGCAATGGTGCAACTTCTGTTTATAGATCTGTTAGTATGTGCTGTTTTAGAGGAAAAAAAAAATCCACTAAAAGCCTGATGAAACTCTCTAGAAATAAACGAAAGGACCTGTTATTTTTGAAAAGAAAGATGTAGGTGGGTACATGACTTCTAAGGATGATGCAACCCTCAAAACACGTCCTTAAAAGAGTTGAAACTGCCCATATGAGCCCACTTTTGGTAAGGCTTTTTTTGTCAGTTTGTTTCTTTTTCCCCCCTGAAGATCATATTTCCTAACTCTAATCATATCCCCATTAAACCAATAAAATTGCCAGCTCACTCAGCTCTGAAGTACAGGGCTGCATGTTTACCTTGAACACAGCGTGCATAGGTCAGTCTTTCCCAGCGTATGCTCTGCCCTTTGAGCCGGCTTAGTTCCACTTGAGCAACCCTCTTCAATTACATTGCTCTAAACAGACTCAATTTGTCATGCAAGATTTCACTTTTCTTGAAAGTACAGAGGACTTTCTCTCAATTTTGATAAATTTCTTTGCCCTTTTGCAAGTAACCCCCGAGGCTTGTATGTGCACAGCTTCTTTTTGACTGCTGTTATCTCCGGGGGTAGAGAAGCGTGTCCAGGCATTAGGGACAGCACTTTAACATTTTCGCACAAGTGAAGCTGACTTCCAAGTGAATTGTGCTCTACTGATACTGAAAATGGGCATCTAGAAGTCATGGATGTTGCACTAGGCTTCCATTCTTGAAGGAGAACAGTGAAAATCTCTAACGGGACGGACTGTTTGTTTTTTTAACGTGTAGCGATACTCACACTCAGAAGACTGTTGGATGAACCAGATGTCCTTGCCTCCTTTCTCCGTGTTAGTCACATTCTATAGCAAGCAGGTTAAATCACATAGTTTTTTTATTTTGCCATATCGACAAATTTTTTCCAACCAAAGCCTCTTAACTTTGTATGGGAACTCATCATACATATTTGAAGCCTTTCTTTTCAATAATGACAAGTATTGCACATTGGTAGAGTTGGCATCGTTTAACCCCAGCTGGCAGCTCAGCCCCACCCAGCCGCTTGCTCACTTCCCAGCTATGGGACAGGGGAGAGAATCAGAAGAGTAAAAGTGAGAAAACTCATGGGGAGAGATAGTGACAGTTTAGCTGGTAAAGAAGCAGCCACGCAGGCAAGCAAAGCAAGACAAGGAATTCATTCCCCACTTCCCATCACAGGCAGGTGTTCAGTCACTTCCAGGAAAGCTCCATCACGTGTAAGAGTGACTTGGGAAGGCAAACATCATCACTACCAATGTCCCCCTTCCCTTCTTCTTCCCCCAGCTTTATATGCTGAGCATGACATAATATGGTCTGGAATATCCCTTTGGTCAGTTGGGGTCAGCTCCTATTCAGAGGGTCAGCTCCTTGCCTCTTGACGTGGCTGTCCGCAAAAGCAAAGTCTGCTAACTTTCCTTCTTGACAATTTGTCAAAAGGCACATTAGAAAATAATTGGAGAGAAAGCACACAGATTTTTAAAATGTATTGAGTCATTTTTCTTTGATGCTTGACTGGGCAAGTTCCAAGACACCTTTGTCTCTGTTCTCAATGAGACAGAACTGCAGCTTTAACAAAAGAAATATTACCGTCTCCCACATACTAAACTCTTGGGATTTACTGTTGTTGGCCTTTGATTTAACAGCAAAGTCGACAGGTAAAAATGCCAGCTTTTTCAGGATGGTCTTTCTGGTTTATTTGCCTTTTTCAAAAATAAGGCTTTGCCAAAGATGACCAAAACAGTATAGAAAGGAAAAAAAAAAAAAAAAGCCTTTAAAACTAGGTTTTATTTGAAAAAAATTTTTAAAATATGATATTATAAAATGATTTGGTTTTGGAGCAAAATATATATTCAAATACTCTAGTCAAAGGTCCTGCTGAAGGGAGATGAACTGTAGGAGGAGAGAAACCTTAGCTGACTGTATAGAATGAACTTTAACTAAAAATACTACAACAAAGCAAAACCCCATTACAGTAAAGAATTAGCATGATTTATACCCACAGATAATCTGGCCTAATGTTGCTATTAGAAATGTGAGGATGTATGAGGTCTTATAGTCATGGCAACAATATAAATATTTAGTCTGGGCCTTGTCTCACAAGGATTTATGAACACTCTCATCTGATTTCTTTATTTCTCATTATCATTGATAATTAGAATGGTCTTCACCATTTTGTCACCTGGTCACAGTAATCAGATAGAAGAGTTTTCCAGCATGCATTTAAATACTTGGCGAAGTAAAGGAGGGTAGCATAAAGCATAACAAATATGTAGATTCAAATCATCCTTGTCTTCAACACAAAAGTTACTAGGGTTTTTTCTGCCTCTTCTGCAAAACAATTTTGAGATGGACATGTGAAAGGTTTCTGTCCTAGTTAATGGGCTACAACTCAGGATATTATATAAAAAGCCATTTTGTTTCCTCCTCTTGGGATTAATCTTTGCATGAGTGTTGTTGCATTCAATTACCTTAAAACGTATCCTTGGCTAAACTAATTTGTTTTGTTTGAAGAACTACTACGGATCCTCAGAAGGAAGAAACACAAACAGCAGTTTCTTATCATGGGATACATTGCAAGTTCAAAGCAAATGTAAGGTACATTATATCATCATAACCTAATTCTACAGAAACTCATGAGATTTCTTACTTTACTTGGGAATTCTGCATGACATGGAACAAGCCATCCTCTGATGGCTATCTATTTTTATATTAACTTATTAAAAACAATAGCAAGAACACTGTTGTATCTGGAATCTTTTGGGGAAAAAATTAACTTTAGCATGCATATAACTTAAATTATTAAGTCAAACCCAAAACATCTGTGTAATCCAGTCTGTGGACTGATGACTTTGTATCCAAGGTACTACCTCAAATACTTTAGTCTCATGCTGTCCTCTGAAATAAAAGAAGGGAGCAAGATTACCTGTAACAAACAGGGTACAATTGTTTTCAGACAGCTATTAGTATGCCACGATACACAGACAAGCTAAACTTTGGGAAGCATCTCTCTGCCTACCAGAAAGGTGAAAATTGCTTCTAAGTTGAATTCATTGGCCACCAGTTGCATCAGAGCCAGACAAGTTGTCCAGAAATGTTGTGGAATCTCCATCCCCAAAGATTTTCAAAACTTGACTGGTCAGGTCACAGAGCATCCTGATGTAGTTTGTCCTCCTTTGTAAAAGAGGCTGGGCTCTAGGTCCCCCAGAGCTTTTTTCCAAACTAAATTAATTACATTAATTAAATTAACTAAATTAATTACACACAGAAGACTCATGGCAAGTTGTATTTCCGAGTTTATATTTTAGAATCTCTTTTTAAATATTATAAAGATCTTTTTCTTACTGGTTCCTTTAAAGGTACATACACATCACAGATGACATTATAATAATCAGACATATAATTAGATGGTAAATGAAGAAAACACATTCTGACAGATTAGGTTCTGCCTTTTCTCCTATGTATGAGTGCAATAACATTTTTGAGGTGCTGAACAACTGAAAAAAATTATACAAGTCTGAAGAGCTCACTGGGAGGGCTTCAGCTACTTACTGGGAATGTCTGCAAACTCTGCCTATCTTGCAGTTGACTTCTTTACTTCTTTTTCTATCCTATATCTTGCAATAAGGTTAAATTAATATGCATAATTATGAAACTTAAAAAAATAAATAAATAAACAAATCTTGCTATTAAGCAACCTTTTTTTTTATACTGTGCAGTAGAATTAGAGAAGTTCTCTTGCCCCTTTTGTTTTAAAGTATTTACCTTTTTTAAATAATGACATCAGAACCTATTTTAATACTTTATGAAGGATCAACTAATACAATAAAAATCTTTCAGATTAACTACATAAGGAGCTAGAGTGGACAGATTGACCAGAATCTAACATTCTTGGTTGTATATCTGTTAATTTGTATTCATAGATTTGAAATTATTTAGCAGCTGGGACTGAAGGGAGTTCCAGAATTTTAAAGACTCTAACTGCAGATAGATTGATATTGTGAAAGCTGGAAATGATACTTAAAAGACTGGAAACTGGAACAGCAAGACTGCATTGTGCTGTGATTGGGCTTTGGGGAATTAAAAGCCCAACCTTTCTTAAAGTGCTTAGACAGGAACAGTGGAGTCTTTACGGGTGTCAGGGGAGGGCCTTCTATTACCTCCTCTAAACCAGAGTGTTTATTTTGCTTACACAAGACTAATAAATTCCAAAGGGAATAATTACAAATAACCTGAAATTCAGTAACAGCAGATGTTTACTTTCAACTCTTCTACAGTTATTATTGCCCAAGTTTAAAGTGCCTTCTCTGTGTGAACATTTTTAATTAGTGGATTTCTGCATGTGCACGCATGGCCAGAAGCTCTCTCCTAAACTTAGCAAAACTGTATTTTAAAGAAATAGTAACTATTTAATAAGATATTGTTTCAAATCTCCTGCAGGAGGATGGGAGCCTGACATCTTCCAATACATCAGAGATGTTGGATATCTTTTGTGGACTGAGCAGATGGTCATAGTTTCCTGTGAACAGCTCTTTCCCCCCAGTCAGGCACTTAAAACCCAAGTTAAAACCTAAATGATCAATTTCTCATTTTATTTTAGTCATGGCAACAAAACTTACATCCTTTTTCCACCAGGTGCTGGTGCTGCCATGACTATGATTATTTTTGTTATAGACTCTAAGGATAGAATAGGTCTTAGTTTTTCAAAGCTGCTGTTCTAAAAAAAAAAAAAACCAATTTTTTTTTTTTTTGCAAACAATAAATCCACCTGCAAAAAGTTTTTACTTTTCTTCCTGATACGTGTATGGTCTCTAATTCTGAATGTGTAACAATGATAGAAAGGCTGTATTCAGTGCAAAAGTTCTTATTTATTGAAGAGAGGCATTTTTAGCCTCAGATACTTAAAAAAATAATTTGTTCTGGGAAATCAGTAAAAGTCCTTAGTATTGATTTCTGTCCACTTCAAAGGGAAAAGTATTAAGACAACAATATGCACTTATGGGCAATCATTTTTCCAAGAAACATCAATGTGACTCCTGAACTGAGAAAACAATCTGCACTACAGATTAATTAGCACTTCCTCAGCTTCCAGAATCTTAAAAAATAAACACAGTTTAGTTTTTCTGAGTTTGTGTTTTATTCAGTGATTCCCTGTAAGATTTTCTTGAGCAGCAAAGGAAAGATGAAATCAGATTGAAAATGCCTAGATTTGCTTTCATAATGGAAATAGGGCTGATGATCTCTCACCTTTTGGCTATTGCATGGCTGACCTACACCATATCAACAGAAAGTCCATTTTTTTTCTCATGGTTGGCAAGCCTGACTGGAGTGTGAACTACAAAAGCAAAAGTCCGTTTCTATATCTGTCTTGACAGGGCAGGAAGCATGACTAAATTGTATGAAATAGTTCATCGCAGCTTCAGATCTGTCAAAAAAAATCAAGGAGATATGACTACATTACCCTCAGATGATTAAGAACAGTCCCTGAAGAACTGTGTTGAGATATACTAGAGATGCTTCAGGATATTGTAACTGCTCCACTGATCAGTTAACATCTTTGGCAGTGCCATAACTGCATCATATTTTGCGTGCCTAGTTAACATAAAAAACAAGACTCTTAAAATATTCAAAGGATCTCACCTTCTTTTGCCTCCTCTCATGCTCTTTCTGCCCTGTGATTTTCATTTACATGAAATGAAAGCAAGTTGATCCTAGGAGACCGAGGTTTAAGCTATAAATATTATTGTTTGTTAAAACTGAAGACAAATGGCATCACTTTGGTGCTGAAGATCCACTTCACTTTCTAGACAATTTGTGTTGTGGTGAGTAGAGATATCACTGCCTGTTCCCTCCACCTCCAAACTTTCTTTACCTGTCACCCTGCTTGTCCTAACTTCCTCATTCTAACTTAGACATTAATTGTTTTAATCTAACTTAATCTAGTTGCCACTATCACAGTTTTTGTGCAGTGTTTCTCTTTTGTCATAGCTCTAACGATCTCACATTCACAGACAATCTCCTTCACTTTCTTACTTGAGTTCCTTTTGAGGATGTTTCACAAATGTCATTGTGCAACGTTTATTCCCCAGCTAATCGCAGTTCTCTACCCCTTGGAATAGCTGGTTTCCAGTCCCATTCTTTCCTAATCCACTTATCCCTACCTTTCATATCCACAGTCTGTTACATTATACAGCCATAAATGCACAAACTTTTAAAAGAACAGAAGGAATGGCCCAATTGTGGGTTGCATACCAAAATGTGTATGTGTACAAATGGGATAACTCTTTTACCTTGTTAAATTGAATATCTGTGTATATACGCATTGAATATGTGCTTTAAATTGAATTTTATATACACATATGTTTATATGCACCTAACATTGCAAATCTTTATATGGTTCTGTAGTCTTTGCATTATTTCAAGAATTACCCAAAGAAAGCAAAAGTATTTTGCTAATTTTACGTTTCATTATTTCGCTTTTCATATGTAGACTCAAAGAAACTTTGTCTTGCAGATAATACACAGCATTCTCGCAGTTCCCATTTGAGGCTGTGGTTGGTGTGCTTTTCTGTTAACATTAAGACAGCTAAATTAAAAACAAGTATTTGGAAGAAAGAATAAATTAGTATTAGAATTGCAGCCAATATTGAATAGTGGTTTTTGGCTTTTAAGGTGTAAAATCATAGCAAGATTAAAGTAATTTTGATGTTCCAAACCTGTGGGATCCATTTTTGACGTGAGTTATGAAAATGATAAAATCAAAAGAAATGGCTGTGAACGGTGTACTTCCATTACTGAAGTAACTGTGACATCAGCTACATTCACAGCTATATTTAAATAGATGAGTTAACAGGGACAGAAGGTTGGAAAAAGAAAAACTGCTGAAGACCTCAGAGTTGCCAAATGGTATAAGCAATGTTTTCAGCATAGATGGGGTGTTGTTTTTTCCCCCAAATTGCTCTTTTGATGATTTCTGTTTTAAAATTTAATTAGTCAATTGAATTTTTGCAATATTCAATATGCTCATTAGACATTCAGTGTGAATTGCAATAAAAGTACTATTAAGAGCACTTAAAGTGTAGTAAAAACAAATATTAGTCATTTTGTTTAGGTCACATTTGCAATACACAGTCTTAAAATGTCTACGCAAATATATATTTTGTAAAAAATTCCACAGATGGTGGGTGGTTTTGTACAAATGTACAGAATATTTTATAATAAACTGGAAATTCTGAATGACTTTGAGTAAGGTTTTTATTATCTTTGTATTAAGAAAGAGAGAGGAAAAAGTTAGCAAGGAAAATCATAGTTATGAAATGTCTTCTATACAAGGATTAACTCACTAACCTCATGCTTCTCAGCAGACAAGGATAAGAAGGGCTAAAAATCATGAATAAAGAACAGCTGCTCATGGTAATTTTTGGCACAAAAAAAGGGTTAATTGAAATAATCATACAAAAATTCAAAAATAAATAAAAGGAAGTGATTTGGCATTAACTACATAGAGAAGTTGGGGAACTCCCTGCTGCAAGGTGCTGATAAAAGCTTGCATTAAATTAGAAACAATTTAGAAGTGTGAGAGTTGTTAGGTATTTAAAGAGAGTGCTCATTTAGGAAGCTCCTGACAAGAGACCCCCAGGTTCTGGGAGGCTCTTCTGGGTGAGTCACACTACACACCTGCAAGCAGTTTTCCTGGAGACAGGAGTCTGGTGTAAGTGGACAGGGGAACCTGTCATCATTTTTCAGATGCGGTCAGTTTGCATAATTTTTTAATGAAATAGGAATATTCTAGTGTGTCTGTAAGTGTTTAAATTCAGATAGTCTCATGACCTTCTGTTTCAATGCAGACATGGAATGGAATATTTGATACTATCTTGATTTCCTATTAAAAACTATGCAAAAGTATAAACTTTATAAGTTTCAATATAAAAATGAAAGCCTATGATAACACTTCATAAAACCCTTTCCTTTTAGGTTACTTTCACCCTGTTAGTTTTCAAATGTGCTTAAATGCAACACAATGTGGTATAGAGAAAATGTAGTGGATGCAGTTCCTTGAGGTTTCCTAAGAAAGCAAACATTCAGCTTATATTTAGAATTAAATCCTGGTCCATTTGAATTAGCATGGCTCTTGCACTTATTTCAGCATTTATTATGATACCGTCTGTAGTTGTCTGAGCCATCTGCAGGACATGGCATTATATAACCCCATGCAATTCATAACCATATCTGTCCTGAAGCACAGAATACGTAGATTAACTTGTACTGCACTGCAGTGTGTGTCGTAGATGCTGAAAAATGACTATTAATTTATGAGCAGTGCACACTCCCCCACCAGTCTCATTTTTCATATGTACTTGTGTTACATGTATAAATGGTTTATAGCAGGGTCTAACTTTCTTGATCTCTCTGATGATGGGTTTGCAGTAATTGGTCTGCTGGGGCTCATCCCTGTGCAGATACAAAATGAAATTATTTGGGGCCCTTACTTCCAGACTCTTAAAACCAGTTCTTAAAGCTATGAAAGGCAGCTAGTCCTAATGGTGTCTAAGTTCAATTTTAAGGCTTATGAAACTATAAAGATCTTTCAGAGAGTTTGGAAATTCAAAAATTAAATGATGATGAAACTGATAATCCACAAGAGAGACAAGAGCAAAAAATTCGCCTGGTTGTTCTTAATCCAGTTGTTGTAGTCCAATGCAAGAATTGTTTCCAATTTAAAAATGCTTGTATTGCAGATATAAGGCTGTGGACCAAAATATTACAATTATAAGGCAAATGCTGGAATCTTCCTCCACTGAGCAATACCCCCATGTGCTCTTATATTCTCACACTATCCAGAGCAAGAAAAGGATTAAAACTTCATATAGAAACCATACTATTTTTGTTGATCTAGACTTGTATGGTGCCAATACCCAAAATGCAAGTACAATTTTTGTTTTAGCATCTGTTCTAGTCAGGTCTACGCAAAGGTGGTGGTGGAGGGGGGGGGTGTGTGTAACCAAATCTAAGCACTGTATGTATATCTATATATCTAAAATAAGGTAAGTAGGGTAGAGAGTTTCAAAAGCTGTAGTGAGAGACAGCATTGAGGAGCCATGGGCAGAGCCAAGTATTCTGTGAGGAGTCATTGTGCTGTGAGAACTTAATTGTGATAACTGAGACTGCTTTGAAAAAGAAATCCCTGAATACTCTAGATCTTGATAGTTCCATGCAAAGAAAATGAACTTTGCCTGAGCCTGTTATCCTTTTTAAAATTAAGTTCAATCTTTTTAACACAATTAGAGTCTGTGAAGAAGATGTCAGAAGGGAGTGATTTAGTATGTTTTTGGAAATCCAAGTGCCTCTTCAGAAAACTGAACTTGTTTACTATGAGGACTATTTGTACTACAAAGTTCTGACACTAAAATCACAAGGCTGAGATTCATTACAACATTCAAGCTTCATCCTTGTTCCAAGGATAAATAGATGTTAGTTCATTTACTTGCACAGATTAAAAAAAAAAGAAAGTTTTAAATAGGGGTGATGCATTTTTTACTTTGTTAAAAAAAAAAAAAGCATCAATTACATCAAGGTGAAATTTCTCAAATAGTTATTCATTGGTAATAAACTTCTTTAAGACTGCCTAGTATCACTCATCCAGTTTTTAGATGCATTTTGCTCATCCCACTCTTCTCACATACTGGGAGTTCTTATTTTTTAATAACAGAAAAGCAAATTTTGTCCTTTTCTCTCTGCTTGTACACAAGCTGACCATCCTTTGGGCACAGAAAAGAAGGATCTGTCTTTAATTCATGTTTCAGATCTACTTAGGGAAAACAAAAGCAAAAAAATCCTCCTTGTCCACTCCCTCCCAAAAAACCCCGCTAAGATAAAACAAGTTTACTTGGGAAAACAACATCTAATGTGAAGTTGTTTGTTGGACTAAATTTCATTTAGCATTTACATTCAGCCACTACTCAAAAAAAAAAAAAAAAAAGCAAAACAAACTATGATACAAGAGATCCTTGAACTTTGAATGTTTCAAACTCAGGAAGGATTATTCAGGAGGAGATTTCTCAGAAGGTCCCAGTATCTGTTACCCGCCATCTCCACTTTCTTACCTTATTAGCATTACCTGAAACAGCACTCATCAGTATCTGAGGTACTGGTGATTATGCAACTTCCCAACCTTCCTCTTCCAGTGATATTAACACTGCATCTATCTGCAGCCATGGCACTACTTAATATTCCTTGTTCTTGGCAAGTTAAAAGCTCTTCTTTTTTCATTGAGAAAAAAAAAATTTCAAACTCTAGTGCTGTTGTACCACCTTGCACAACAGCAAAACAGCTCCTGGACCAATGCTGGAGCTGTAAGCAAATGCCCAGGCTGTTGGCTAGGCCCTGGATGTGACACGACAAATTGCAGGACATGATAACTGTGTGAAAAACAGACAGATTGTAAATTGGGCCACAGGAGATGGCTGGATTGCACAGATGGTTAAGGGAGTGGTATGGGAGAGGCAGTGCTGCTTGGGGATAGTCAGGCAGTCCTGTGCATGGTTACTGCTGCTGGAGCAGAATCAAACCTGCCTTTCTGAGTATGTTATAAGGGCTTTTGACATCAGGAGGACGGGAGGGAGAGTGGGATGGGGAGATTTCCCTGTCTGGCAGGGGAGAACCCAGATGGATGGATTGAACATCCCCATAAGTGCTGCCCCTTCCTGGTCTGACAGCATCAGCAGTTTCCCAACACTTTGTTCTGTAGAAGTGTTATAGAAGTCACCTGCTCAGTTGAGGCTGGACACACACCCAAGGAGAATGACCACTCATATCCAGTTAAAAGTAACTCTTCAGTAATGGCCATTTTATGATACCATTATACCAAGATGATGCTTTTTGCTGTGTGATAGAGCTAAATGAGAAACAGCTTCATCTTAAAAATGCAGCAGACTCATTCTTTTTATAGGGATTGTCCTACCAGCTTATCTCTCGTGTCGAATCACAGTGTACTCTCCCTCAAAGAAAAAAAGAAAATCATCCCTGATTGATTATGTCAACTACTGCAGGAAATAAGTAATTAGAAATTGCACACGGGGCAAAAAAAAAATAATAAAAAAATCAATGGTACCACTCAACTTTCTACAACAATTACTGTCTGGAAGACAGGGGTACAGACAGGACTAATCTGCAGCTGCCAAACCTGAAACACTTAATGAAACAATGAGGTAGACGGCTTCTTACCGTGGTAGCCTACAAAGTATCAGCAGCTACAACAAAAGGTGTATATAGCCAGACAAGGTAAAGCAAATCAGTAAAAATCCCTTGGAAAATAACACTGTATTTCTTCCCCCTCTAATAAGGAATTCTACACTTTGGAATTAATATAACACCATGTGCTGGTCTCACCTGTACCAGTATTAGAGTGCAGAAAGAGTGAGAGGAGACCTAAGTGATCAAATAGCTGCATTGGTCATTTCTTTTCTTTTCTTTTCTTTTTTCTTTCTTTCTTTTTTTTTTTTTTTTTAAATCACCTTTATTACATTAAACGTTCTTTTATTTTTGCTTATGTTTCATAAAAGACAAGTCACAAGCATACTTACGTATTGAAGGTTGCTCATGTATATTTTCCTTTCTGTGGCAAGGCAAGTATTGCTAGTCCTTCTGCTTTTAAACTCCACTTCTTTCCAACATAGATTCTAACTGTTTAGCAACATTTCGTTGTCACTAGTGCTAAACACAACAACGTTATTAAACAGAAAGAAACATCTCTCAGGAATGCTATACTGAGGGGTACTACTGCATAATGGGATGTAAGACTTCCTATACAATGCCTGAGGTGGAACTTGGAAGGAAAACTTGGTGCCTGTACCAAATTCATAATGGGATGTGGTTAAGGAAGTGGTTAAAGAAGGGAAAGGAAGCAAATGATGTGATTTCAGAAGAAGATGGAGAGGAGTGACAGAAGGGTCCAGCTGCATATAAGGAGATTACTGCTCAGTATTCTTGTCTGGCCTGGACTTGATCACTGCAGTAGATGCTGTTCTTATTTCTAATGATCTTCTGGTGAGTGTGCCCTGTGTCCTCTCTTTGTGTGTCTACATATGTGTGTGTGTGTGATTTAACGTGAACTTGAAGCCAGACTAGCCAGTGAGCAGAAGGAAGGTAGTGGGGCCACACAGGGGAGAGACCAAGGGTCTCAGAGCCACATTATCAGAGGCATCTCTGAAAGGAGGTGTCCCTGAGCATCAACCTGTAAAACCAGGACTGGGCTACTTTTGCTGGCTGTGTTTATGAGTGCCTGCAAAAACATTTTCCTCCTGCCTGTCTATCTGTTTGTGAGTTCACTTCCATCTGTCAGGAAGAAGAAACTCCTTGGTGTCTTTCAGCCCTTTGGTTGCCCTTAATATTATGGCTTTATCATTTTCTTCTGGGAGGTACTGCACTGTGAAACCACTGATCTCCAAAAGCAAAATAGGATGAACTATTAACTAACTTCTTGATAAGACAAACACAGATATGCAAGATAAGCAGTTAACAGTAATTGCAGCCAGTGTGATGTTGATCTAGTCCAAAAGGTCAGGACAGTGGGTTTATGTCATCTTGTGCACAGGAAAAACAAAAAAATATTAGGCTTAGATTGCTTAGGGGAGGTTTTCTGAGAAAGTTACTGACCAAACACAAATTAAAAAAAACCTAAGCATAATATAGCACACAATTTTATTCCTATCAGTGACAAAATATTTAAATGAAAAATTCATTCAAATGTACAAACTCTTCTTTTCAATGTGTCAAAACTTGATGATTTCCTTTTCACTATTAGTAAGGCAGCCTGTTTAACTCAAGGCCTAAAGTCATTCATATGTGCATCCTTTTGTGTAGGGTTCTTTTGTTTTTATTTTAATACTCTCAACAACAATGACAATTTAATCTCAGTTTTTAATTTTTTATGAATGACATTTCTTTCTTACCAGGAATATTTCTTCTGGCCAGTGGTATTCTGCTTTTGAACTCAAGAAATCTAATCTGTTCATGCATATTCACACACATTAATTTTTGAATATATGTACATATACTTACATTCATACACACATGTGTATATACATAAACTAAAAGAGAAAATTATATAGACAACATTTCATTTGAAAAAAAAAAAGTATACATCTTTTTATACTTTTTTTTTTGTTTTTCAGATTCCAATCAATCATTTATTAGATTGCTGTTTACACTGCAGATTTATTCTCTGGCTGAGGGGAAGGAGAAGGAATAAAGCTTCTCAGATCACAACCTGATTCAGTCTATGTGTTTTAGACTTCCTCCAAGGTGAACGGAGAATAATAAGAGCAGCTGGCACATAGAGCTAAAGACATTCCACATTAAAAACACCGTTCTTTCATTATACTAGTAAAGGAGATACGAAAGTTTGGTCTTTAAACCAATAGATTAATGTCCATGAAGAATATGAGGTATTTTGATTAGTCTAGATTTCTAAAGTGACCCTGTTAGCTATCCCCATCCAGGAAACTTTCACTTGATATGTTTTGTCTTTCATCTTGTGAATAAAGCAGTATCCCTAGGGCAAAGTTTCCAAAATCAATTAAAGAAGCATAGATTTTAAAGGCAGTCAACTATGCAAGGGTAAAGGACAAGGGGCAAGAGAGAAGGTGAAATGTATAATTCCAATGAAAATTTCAGGGAGTTTCAGTTCACGAGAACAGTAAAAAAATCTGTGCCAAACTGAATTATGGCTTTTCATCCCATTCTGGACATATGCCAGCAACAAAGGAGATGGTGACCTGAATTTGGTTTTATTTGTACAATAAATTTTCTTTCCTCTGTTCCCAACTGATTTTGACAAATGAAAAAGTGTTCAACTAAAACTAGTCTTCTAGCTCTGGAATAAGTCAATAAATGGAAACATGTACAGCCTATATTAATATAACCCTTCATTGACCCAAATAAGTCAGTAGACTTATTTAATCCTATCTTTAAGAAATTACTTGGACAGAGTAATATCAATAAACATTAAAGAAATAAACTCATGGAGTCTTGCACTGACTCAATATTTAACATTGACACTGGGTTAAGAAGGACCTCAAATTATAAGACTCATTTATAATAACTTTCCTTTTTGTATTGCTTAACAGCAAATTTATAAATCTGGATATTTTGTAGAGTCTCCCTCACATCATTGAATATTTTTATTAATGATCTCACTGAAATCCATGAAGACTATCTCAATTTTTTTCACTGAAGAGAAAAAACAAATTGGCAAAGTTGCGAAAGTTTAACTTCTGTCAAAAGGAAGGAAATATTTCCTGTTAGAATAAGAAATATATTGCACAGAGATATGCAGCAGTGAACTCTTGGAAACCAAACCAGAATATCTTAAATTTATTTATTTATTATTGTATCACTTACAAATTTTAGTAACACTCTAAATCATATTTTTTTCTCAAAAGTAAAGTTGATTTTCCTGTTCAAGCATTCTCTTCAAGAGGTATATATTTTTCGACAAAATCTGCAGTTACATATAATGGAAATAGAATCACTTAGTGCTCTGATCTCATGGAAGTCACCTATTCTTTTCCTTTGTTCAAAATCAGAATGTCTGGAAGAGTCCTTGGTGCAGGAAATTTCATTCTAATGATCTAAATTGTTTTCATCAACCTGAAAGTTTATTGTTCTTGTGGGTTTTAATGCTTTTGGACACTTAAAGTAATTAATCTCACTGCTTTATGGCAGAAATAAAGAAGAAAACATATGAACTGTTATGTTGCATAGCTGTTAAAAGATCTTATATAAATTCTCTCTCTCTTTCTGACCTCTGTGGAGATAAAGCCATCGACAGCCCGGGTTTGGGAAGCACTTTGATTTTTAGGAAGAATTTGTATTTGGCACATAACTGATAGGTTCTACAAAAGTTCCTTTGAAGAATTTAGAATTTCAGATTCTTCTTTAAAGAAAACCATATGTGTATGTATACACATGGCAGGACTGCAGATCTGAAAGGTATGTTGCAATAGCAAATGTATCTGGGATATTTTTAGTCTTCCCCAATTAGAAATCAACTTTCTTGTAACATTTTTAGTATCAGGAAAAAATTGTTTCTACATCTTCGCACATCACCCATGAAAAACCACTTAAAAAAAGGAAGGTACTAATGCTTCTGAACTGCAGAAGAACTAGTTTTACTATAGAAGGAAAGTATATAATTGGGGGCAGGCTTTCTTTTTTATTGCATGTACATTTTCAGATACAAGAGTTGAGAAACTAGCGAAGGCATGATAAACGGTGCCTGATAATGCATTGTATGCACAGTACCTATTTCAAAATAAAGCCCTTTAATGCAACCTCAGCCTTTATTCACACCTGCCTAAAATTACAGCGCATAATGTATTTATTGCGGGTTCAAAAGCGATTATAAATTTATGATTGAACTTTCACGTAAGACTGCTCAGGCAACCCCTGCCTCACACATGCACATTTGTGAGAATTGGGAAAGCTCAGGACATTAATCTTGCAGTGTGATAGACTTCCTGTGGAAAATAGGGATGATAGCATCCAAGGCATGTTATTGGCTGCCGAGCTTTATGGACAGCTTTCCATAATTGCAAGCAGAACTTGGTCAGGACAATTTCAGATAAGAGGTGCTCTGCTTTCCACGGCTCAACCTGAAGCAGAGAAATACTCAGATGCTTAAAACCTTAGCTGGTATGTTCAAAGGTACCTACAGCAGTGCAAATCTACAGTGTTTCCCTCCGATGTTTGAGGAAGAGGAAGAACCTTGGTAACCTCAGCTGCTGTTTTGCATTTATTCTGTCACATAAACTGTGCAGCTCACTATCTTGCCACCTCCTTTATTTTTTTCCTTGTCTGAAACTGAAGTCTGAGAATCTGTAGCCTCTGAAGTTTTGTAGTGAGGGATTGTTTATTAGTATTTGTAAAACATTTTTTTTCAGTGGATTATCTTTAAGATATTTAGATTTATTTAACTCCAATCTGTGTCAGGGCATTAAGAATTGTACTAAATAAAAATGTCACTGAATTATCGAAAAAAACAAAAAAGAGGAAATCTGCCATCCTTAAATGTACAGTCTATTGTCCATTTTTCTCCTCAAGTTCTATGAATACTGGCCAATAAGGGGGATACTACCAGGTAGAAAAAGTAATTTTTCCATCCATTTATTCACTGGTAGTGTGTTTTCCAGCAAATCAAAGCCAGTCAGCATTTTACACCTTCAGCAGACATCAGCTCTTTCATCACTTTGCCTTGTCAAATCCTTATGTTGAAAAAACCCCCACCCAACAAGATGACATGTCCCTTAACAAATAAAAACATGCAATATCCAAAAGATGAAGTAACAGTTTCTTCTCAAAAAACCACAAAGTGATATCTCACGGTATTTTTAAGTTGCTGTCCATTCATGTAATGATTTTCTCTGCAGAAAACTCGTGGCAAGCTAATAAACAGGACAAAAGCCCTCCCTTCCTTGTTCACATTTTGGCTTCGTTCTGATTTGTTGGTGTGTGTACAAGGTGTGTTGCAGGAAGCAAAAGGATGATAAAACACCAGACTCCTCCATCACCTTCCTCCTACCTTCCAGAGATGCTGCAATAAGTATATTCCCTAATAATCTGAAATAAGGGGTTTCTGATTACTTTTTACAATGGGACAGTAGCTTTTTTATGTCTTACAAACACTGGCATTGACAGGTTTCCTTTCTTACAGCCTCAGCTTCTCCATTTATATGACAACCATTATTGCTCTCTGTGTTATGCCACAGAACACAAACATCTTTACTCTCAACAAAGATGTCTTTACATTTTATCACTTTTTTTTTTATAGCACTTAGTAATCCTTTCTTGTGGGTTATGAATTAATCTTGCAATTGATCTTACCTTAAAAAGAAAAGAAAACAAAACAAATTGGAATAAGTAATTGCATTAAGTGTACAGAGGAAGACTTATCCTCAGCTGAACCAGATTAAGCACATTCAGCAGAGTAATGGATGGGAAAACAACCTGAACCAGCAGTTTGTATCTCACAGAAATTGTCTCCTACCCTGATAGGTCTGCCAGTGATGCTGACAGTCTGAATACTGTTTGTCTGACTTTTCTAAGTGCAGGAACTGTTTTCAAAGAAACTCCAGCTGAGCTTATTTACAAATTATAGTTTTCCTTCCTCTGTGTTTCCAGGGCTGTTGTGTATCCCCAAAACTAGGGATTGCTATTTATTTTTCTTCACTAATGATTATTATTGGGTTTTTTTAATCTCTCAGAAATAATACATGTTCTCCTGCAGTATATACTACTAGATGCACACGGAGGTATGTTTGTGTATAGGTATCCTTTAAATTAATTTGTTGCCACAAAATTGCCAGTCTTCCAAGGGCACAGACATACTGAACTTCCAGCAAAAAGCTCTGCTAAATCTACTATGTCAAATTCCAGTTGCTGTAGCTCTCCACGGCTCTATTGAACTCACGTCATCCCAAGCAACACATTTCTCACTGCTGTGTTAGTGCTGCAGGAGCTGCTGAGATCTCACCGCCAGCACACAACTCATTTTGACGTGTTGAGTCTCTGTTGAATGCCAACAACAGGCACGATAGTGCAGCTGCTCAAAGGAGGCACGATACACTTTGTCTGGAATTGCAGTTTACAGCTTGTTTGTTTGTTTGTTTGTGTGAGGACTAAGGGATTACATCAGGGATTGCATCATGTTTTATTACCCATGATGCTAGAAATGAGAAAAAGCTTAAGAACTATTAGAGCTGAAGCAGAGGCACAAGGACTGAGAGGGATACTAGACCAAATTTGTCTCATAAATCCAGAAACTGCCTTTTCTGCTTCCTTGAAAGCTTAAATTAACGACCAGACCCTGTGGTCACCACTTATTCTTTGTTTTCCTTAACTCACACAAAAACTTTCACTCTGTTGCTGTGTGCTACAGATAATCTGAAAATGAATGCATCACATTTCCATTCACCTTTTTGTCTGGATACATTAGGTTATAAGTACTTAGTTCTCAGCTTCACTTCCTTTCTTACTATCGGCTTATGTTCAGTTCAGGATAGACAAAGAAATCAGTTAGCAAAAGGAATGAGCCCTTCAAATGCACAGTTCTCCTAATGAAGTAGACCTATATAAAACCCATGAGAATCCTTCATGGCAACTCACCACCCTAAGAAAGTGATTACTGAGTGCATCTGAGTATCACTATCTTGATACAATTCTGCTGGTCCACAGGGTAAATATTTGATTTAATGGAGCAGCAAATTTAAAATGCCAAATGTCATTTCCCAGGCTTCCCAATAGTCCAAAGGTTGTTCACTGTAGTTAATTTTCCTTCCTGTTCAAATGTAGTGAAATATGAATCTGAAATAGAAAGTAACATCAAGAAAGAGACAGCTTAGCTTATTTTCAACACATGCACATTTGGCAATCAAGAATATAAATAAATTTAATCCATATGTGCCCCTATGAAAAAAAAAATTTTAAGTATGACATATATTGAAATGTTTTAGTGGTTGTTCATCCCACGAGAAGATGCCTTTTGTTATCAAATAAAGGGCAAATGCAAAACCAGATTGAACAGGTGGGGAGGGAGGACTATATAAACATATATGTATATATAAGCATATCTGTATATGCTTAAACATTCTTTTTTTTTTCTTTTCTTTTGTCTCAGTCCTGATTTGTGCCAGTTGCTTTAAGTCAGTGATCGGAATCAGTTCTCTTGGACTTACTTTCTGAGGGAAAAAAAGACTTTAAAAAAACTTTAAAAAAAGGAAAAAGCTTTAAAACTGTTTATTTCCTCATTCTATGACTCTGAAGGATTGTGGCCAGAGTCCTTCCTCCTCTTTGTCCAAATTCTAATACTTTTAAAAAAAAATTGTGCATGACACTCAGTGGTTTTTTACATCAGAACATGTTAAAGCTTTTTAAAATGTCTCTCAGGTTGCATTTTTCCTTTTTTTACTTAGAACAACTGGCAGATGGATTCTCCAGCTTCATGATAAAAGTCATGCCCTTCCTTAATTATTTAGCAACACAGCATTGTTTATTCTTTGACTTCACATTTCAAGATGAAGCTGATTTTTCCACATAAATTTTAAAGCGTTTCCCTCAAGCAATATCCTGGACATAACAAATTAAGTTCCAAAATTCCCAGTGCTGCAAGGGTTATAAAATGTCATAGGGAATGCTGATAGTACTTTAAGGCAACTGAGCTGGAAAAGGAAAGGCTCTGAACTGACAGCTCTGGCAGCTGCAAAAAGATATGTCTGGAAACGGGAGTGAGAAAAATTCTGCAAGGCAGAATAAAGAAAGCCATTTTGAGCTTATTCTTAAATTATGCAAGGTTATATTTTCACACTTAATTCCCTGTGTCTTCATCTCTGGGACCCAATGCTAAAAATAACATTTGTATTCCGTTCCGGACAGCTAAAACACAAACAGGAAAGTGTTAGAGGCAGCTGGATCTTCTGGGTTTAGGGAGGCAGGAGTCCCTCCTTCAGTGCCCTGAGCAGCAGCCTGTCTATGCATGACTGCCCTTTTTATCTCCTTTTCCCTCTGGTTTCCACCCTTGTTCCTTCCAGAACCCACCACGACCCCTTTTTTTTTCCTACCATCAGTCCTTCTAAACACCCCAACATGTCATAAAGAATCAGAAAATATGTTTCTGCTAAGGAAATTATAAATTGAAGAGCTGAGGGAGAGGTCACTCAGAAGTCTGGTTCCAAAATGAAGCTAAAAAAAGAAAGCAATGCAACATAGCTAGAGTTTGAATTATCCCTCTCCACAGGTGGTTACAGGAGACAAATGAGAAGTAAAACTTCTTGTTTGATAAAAATTAGGTGATATCTAAATCTTCTGGTATGACCCTAAAGGTATGTGTATAGGTCACAGTGCTGGATCCAGAGCAGAGACTATCAAGTTCCCTATGATACCAAATTAATGACATAGTATGTGTCAAAAAGACATCATGTTCTTGTAATCAGGGTTTTGTTGCTGTTGCTCAATTGGAACGTCAGGAAATAACCACTCACAGGAAATAATGAAAAGTATTTAGTTTTACCTTTAGTTTCAGAAAGTCATATAATCCTACTGAAGATTAACTTTGGTATAAAAGAATTCTTTTCTTTATCATGGGATTTTTTTTCCTTCTTCTCCAACCTGTCTAGCACCAGAAGGCAATGGGCAATCACCTTTAGTCTATCACAAAGGCTCTTTAACACTGAAGTCTAAGAATCTTGTCCTGAAAGTGAGCAGTGAAAAGGACCGGACTGTTACAGGACAGTATTTCTCTAGAGATGCAGGCAGAGATTTCTAAAAGGGTTAGTTAGACATTGGGCACACAAGTCAGGTCAGGTTTTGTGTCTCTGTGTGTGTGCCTCCCTCCCTTTCTTTATAATCCAAACTTGACAAATTAGATAATCTTACTGAAAAATAAACATTCTCACACTCCACATATTCTTTTCCAATCAAAGTGACTGGCCAGGTTTGTTCTGCTCTCTGCTACTGGCCAGTTTTGTCCCTGAATGTTCTTCTTTCTCTCTTCCTTCTTTTCATTTATCATTTTTTTGCATTGAAAAGGACCTTGACCAGATACTCTTAAGTGAGCAGACACTCTCCTTCCACATGCCCTTACAAAGCTGTGACATTTTCTCAGTTGCCACTTAGGGAAGAACTGTGAGTATTTGAGTACTTTGAATACAATTGATTTTTTTATTCCTTTGTGACATTAATTAAGTTCAATGAAGTTACTGCTGGTAAAAGCCCTTCATGTACAGATTGAAAAAAAAAACAACACATCAAAAGTATCATTTTCTCCATAATATCTATCAAATGACATTGTTTCTGATCACCCTCTGATAAAATTAAATAAATAAATGAACCCCATAGAATTCACTTAATTTTGCCTTTGATTTCTCATTTGTAAATGCTACTGGCCAGAGATATTTTATGCTCTTCAGTTCTCCTCGGGAGACCACCAGGGGAGCTGACTCAAACAATCATCTGATGAAGACACAGAAAACATGTTAAGGTTTCAGTGATATGTATAAGGATCTCAGATTAAGAGAGCAGCTAATATTCATATAATGACATTAATATGAATAGATCAAATACTTAGCATTTAAAGATGACTTAAAAAAAGTTATTACTGCTAGATTACTACAGTCCTTGCCCGGTCTTTGAGCTAGTTATACTAAGTAATCCAAGAAGTGGCATATTTTCATGAAAGGTTGTTAGGGGGACTCAGAATGACTGTGTTTAGGATGGTAGTTGCTGGGCTTGATAGAATGGCTACAGGATAGAACACTTAAGCCTACAAATAACAGGTACTGTCAACATCAATTAAAAATAAGAAGTGGAGGCCATCCTGGAGAACGTTGCTTGAGGGGGCATGAAGTCAGTTTACAGTAAATCTTTGTTAAATCAGACCCCGAAAACAAAACACCCTTATTGATTTTAGCCCCGAGCCAGCTGGGGACAATCAATACAAAGCAACTTAATCTCAGTTTTCAGAGTATAGATATCCTCTGCCCTGTCATGATGGGGTGCTAGTTTTCTTGGAAGTAGCCTGCTAGCACCCGATCCTGCACAAGACTGTAATAAACCTGATATCTCATCTCTGTGTGTGGGTTGGATTTTGCACACCAGGTAAAGAACCCATTTTGGGGACAATAAGGTCATGACACTTTGTAAAACAGCCTTTGGTTTCAGCAGCTTCTTTGATACTTGGGGGAGAACTGGAAGATTGCCAGTCACTGTGGGTTTGAGGAGACAGTAGATTTTACAAGAGCAAATACATACCCAACATTTTTTAATTAAAACATAAAAGAGTTCTTATTTATCTCTAAAATTCAAGTGTGAGCTATTTTTTAGGAGAATTACTCTCTTCCATGAGGTATCTCAACAACGACACAGGGTATATCTATAAGGATGGCTCAAGGATGGAACTAAGTTTGCATGAACTTCTGCAAAAGGCATACTATGAGAATGTTTGGGTTAAAACCTGTAGAATTTTAGACTTACCCAAATAATAAAGTCTATGCTTAGAGTAATCACCCTCCATAATGAAGACACAAAGTTTCAATAACACCGACAGTTAAAATGACATAGACTTTCAGTGGTGTAACATGAAAAATCTTTTCTAGTAAAACTGTGTAAGTTCTCTAAAACAGGAAACATATGCATTTAACTACAGCTAGTGAATATTTTTGGTAAAAGTTCTGAGAAAAGCAAAAGGACAGTCACATTTCCTTTAATTTTTATCAGTTTTTACTGATAAGCTGCACAAGTAACCAGTTTTGATAGCAACTAAGACCCTAAGGGTGCCTTTAGATTAGTCTTTTATTTCCAGTTAAGAGTGTGTTTTCAAAAGTGAACATCCTTCTTCCCAATTTACTCTTTTTCAGTTCATACTGTGGAGCATCCAAGATGGATTCTCTTCAGATGACAGGTAACAAGAATTTCTTTAGGGAAATGAAGGTGCTTTGCCAATGGACTGAAATCACCAGAATAGAGATGAACCAAACTAAAGACCCTTTAGCATATACATTTTAGAGAAATAAAGCCCTCCCAATACAGCTGTTGTATTAATAAAATCTGATCCTACTGATCAGTGCTGCCTAATTAGGTATTAGATGTAGCCTTGGAATTTCTGAACACATCAATTTTGACGTTGGAAGTTATCTTTTAAATCAAACTAAATGCAAGATGTAAGATCAGCAGAGCACACACACAAATGTTAAAAGTCAGCAAACAGTTCCCCTTTTGTGTTGACAAAACGGGACCTGCTTAACAATGCTTTCTGAAACTACCACCAAATAAAAAAGCATATGTTCACATATTGATTAAACACTGTACTAATAGACAGTAGATTTTCATGGGAAACTTTTAGTGCTGATAGATAAATGATGAAAACTCTGTTGAAAGACAAACATGGTAATGAATGTGCTACGCTAATGAATCATTGCTTGTAAGAGGCCATTCAATCTTGACATTAATGATATCAAATGAGCTGTAGAATGTATATGAATTAAATTAGAGTATAATGACATTTTCGTATTTAGAGCTACATGACTCACTAAATTAAAAAGGAAGAGGGAAGAACGTGGATTTAGGCAGAAAAGGGGACAGCAAAAGACATAGACAGATGAGTCACATTCCTGCATAGGTCAGAACACCCATGAGAGTTTAGTCAGTTAGCTGACACACCATCAAGTGATAAAATGTGCTTGTATTTTAGCAAGGGATGTGTAAGGGTGGTGAGGATCTGTGCCTTTCACTGAACTGGTCCGTCTACAGGTTTTGTAACGTTATGATTTTCTGCATTCAGATACAGTTCACACTTCTACCAAATCTTTTCGAAAGCTGTAGGCAACTTTGCTGTCTTAGAGAAAAAAGGTAATTCTTAATAGTTGTGACTAACCACTGACAGAATAAAGCTTTGAGGAGATGGGCAAGGGCGAACTGGAACAGGGGGAATAAAGCAGAGTGCTATTGACCACAGCTGTTGTAAAGAAACTGCCTTCATCTCAACAGAAAGGGGACCTAAGGGTGGGCTTTGTTTTAGGTAAACAGCTATTAACAGTTGAGTGGATCAACTGATGGTATAATTGTCTCCCTGAGCTCATTAAAAGAGTGTGAATGTCTCCCTGAGTTAGCCAGAACAAGCACAAGAGGAGTGAATAGATGGCTTAACCCTATAGTGTCTATACTCTAGAGTATAGAAGCTGAACAATTAAAAGAATTTCGAGAGCAAAGGGGCCTCAGCTGGCTTTAACCCTTGTATTCCTTCCAGGTGAGAGGGTTGCCCAGTATTGTGACAGTGAGCATAGGTTAGAGGCTGGGAATGTGCATGACATTGGTATTGTGTTTGAACTGTATTTTGAAATTTGGATTTTGTATATGAAATGCTGTATTTTGCTAAGTGTCACTTGTATTGTGTTTTCAGTACATTTTCTATCAGTCTGCTAAATCAAAAAGCCCACGTAACATCAAATATCTTCAAAGAAATAAGTAGATTTTATATTAAATTATTATTTCCATGTGTGAAATATCTAAAATAACCTGCTAAGAGAGTATTAGACTCTGTCAATAGTGCCATTAGATATCAAAATTGGTGTGTGTGTGTGTAAAAAAGAAAGAAAAATTATTTAAAAAAATAGTTGTGGTCCTTTTCCCTTATACTTTCACAGGATCCAAAACTTTTTATAAAGTATGATGGAGGGCACCTTTCTGTCTGATGTGCCTTGTATCTCTTTGAAGACCTGTTCATTAACAGAATCAGCAGCTTGAAAAATGGACAATCTACTATCTCACCTTTAGTGGTAGGAAATTACAGAATTTCATCAACTGTGGAATATGAAATTACTTTTACTTGTTTAAAACTGATCTCCTACTAATTTCAGTGAAAGCCACTTTCTTCTAGTGCTGCAGGATTTGATGAATAACACTGCTGTAGTCAGCCTAGGCATTGCTTTCATGTTTGTGTGATTCTTACTCTCTTCCAGCAATCTCTTTCCCCTTCTGAAGAGCTCCCAGCCCTACAGTCTACTCTCAAAAGCAGTTTGTAAGAATGATTCAAGCACCAGTTGTCTCTACTTAACCTTCAAGTCAGCACAGACCAAATAAATACTTTCCACAAGACAGTTTTAATCTTCATAATATTTCAAGTATCATGTTCATATTATATCCTTTAAGAACCTAATTTAAATGTCAGAAAATAGCTAGGGAGAGTTTGGTCTGTCTGTCCAGCAGCCATGACGTAAGTGTAAGGCAGAATGAACGAAAACAGAAGTTCTGGTAGCAACAGCTGTGAGAAAGCTGATAGAATCATGTAACCCAGGTCCACAGAGTTTGTAACTTTTTTTATTTTTCCTTTATCCATCTAAAGACTAATTTTGTTTATTCATTTACTGGAATTGCACACTAGATCCAATATTTAGTTCATCAGTCTTTTGAATGCTTAATAAACATTTAAGGACACATGAACATTTCCAAATAATAGGAAGCTTAAGATTTAAATGATAACTGTTTGGTTTTTTTCCTAGAGTTTTACATTAGAAATTGGGCCACTTGGAAACTGCATTATTGTTACAAATACGAATTTTATATCAGGTGTTAGCAACTGAAAAGAGTAGAGTTTTCTGGGCTCTCAGAGAATGAATCTTTCTACTATTAGTATCTATACGTACTGACATTGGATACATTTAAAGATTTGTCCTACTTGAGAGTAACTGTGAGGAACAGTTTTGATACTAGTAAAATAGATTGCCTGGAAGAAGAATTTAGAGAAAAGGTTTGAACCTTTTCCCAAGTCTTTCTTTAGAAGTCAAGAATGTAGTTATAGTTTGATATTCATAGATATATTACATTTTAAGTACACGTAAGTGCAACACTTAATTGAAGGGCTATTCCAGGTGGAAAATGTAAGCTCAGTTAAATTAAACTATTAGTTATTTGTTTCTTATTGTAAAAAGCTTTAATTTAATTCATTCAGTAGATTTTTACAGCAGATCACAAGTGAAAGCAGAGCTGAGGTCATAGCAATGTGATAGGGGAAAGTGCAAACAATCACTGTATGTCAGTAGTGTTTCATATAGAAACACTTCTACCAAAGCACCACTAGCAGAGGATTTAGAGATGCATTATGAAAGGTTTTTACACTCATGAAGAGTTAATGAGAATCATACTTTTAAGTCCCCTAGGCAACATTGCAGTGGAATAGGCTGACAGTTCAGGTATGAAATGATAACTACTTGGTTACTACAGGAAAGTGAGCTGGAAGACTAGAGATGAAATAATAATGTTGTACCCGAGTTGAGCTCAATGAAAGGTTCACATCCTTGGGGATGAAGAGGGAGACATCATTCGTCAGCTGATGACATCTCAGAGGCACTTTCTGCAAGAATCCAGAATACAGTTTTTTGCAGCCCTTTAAAAACACTACTGAAACCATCATCTGTAACAAAAAGTACAAAGTCTTACTTTGTGATAGTTCACAGACTGAGCGTCCATAGATCAGCTAGCCTGTAACCATGATACCAAATTCATTCTGTATGAAAAAGATATTATGCAGATCTCATGAACACTGAATTATACGTGCTTCAAAATATGTCAAGTAAAATTTGTTCAATTACTTGGGTTTTTTTCAAAATATGTTAGGATTCTTTGTACAGGTAGCAACCAGTGCAGAGGCCTGAGGAACTGAAGACTCCTTTCTTGCATTTATAACATTTATAGCTAAACACAAAACTTTAAAAAGCATCAATAATGCAGACCAGGCTTCATATCTTCAACCTTTAAGTGAGCCTGTACATAGGGTTAAGAAATGCTTACCCCAAAGAGATTGAACTTAGAGCTTCTCTCAGCAATATGACACCAGGTTTCTGTAGCAACAAGTCCTGTCTATGTATCATGCTCAGTGGCTGGTTTTTAGTTAATTAATTACTGTCGGCCTAAATGTGATTATGATAATTTTATAACACCAATGTGCATTGGTTGATTAAATCACATGTGATAACCTGAAGCCAACCCAATTACTTTATTGACACATGAGTTTTCTGAATTATGTAAAACAGTCCTTTGCAAAGATTTTTGCAAACTATATATATATGCATGAACAATATATTATTTCTGCCATCTGATAAAATTCAGATGAAGTGAAATGTCTCACAGGCAAAATATTCTTATGACACTGAAAAGTCAGAAGGGGATGACAGATTAATAGCAAGAGAAACACCAGATGTATGACTAAATGTTTTATAAAATATATGTGCATGCTTCATTACATCACAGGCAAAGGAACATTTGCAAATTCAAAAGGACTGTAAGAATGCTCATGTATGTGCACATTGGACAGAGATGACTTTCCTTTTCTACCTCAGGGCCCAGCAGATGCTCAGAGGCTGTACTAGCCCTGATCTGCCTCCAGAACACCTGCCTATGGCCCAGGACCCCATGTCAGATCCCTCATGGTCCTCAGTCCTGCCCAGTGAGGACATCCATCCCAGCCCCACACCACACTGCTGTATTGGGCTCTGCTGAACCAGGCCTGGCCTGCGGGCTGATGGCCTGGCCTGTGGGCCGATGGCCTGGCCTGCGAGCCGATGGCCTGGCCTGTGGGTGGATGGCCTGGCCTGTGGGCTGATGGCCTTGCCTGCGGGTTGATGGCCTGGCCTGTCCTCAGGCTGTCCCCCTGCCCATGGAGGTGCCCAACACCTGTGGATGGAGCTGCCCCAAATCACCCAGCTGCCCTGCTCCCTGGCTGGGTAGTGGGACATACTCTGCGCAGACAGCCTGACACATATTCTCCTGGCTCCCAACACTTGGGGAGCAGCCGGCCTTCAGTGTGCCCTGACATAAATAGTATAAATATAGCAAAACTCGTTCCCCCAAGATGAGTTATGCAGTAAATTAAGTTAGAACACTTTAACTATTAAGAAATGAAGTACAACTATCCAAGGGAAATGTTTCTACCAGATTGTGATTTATGAATTACAATTCCACTTTCTCATCCAAAAAAACCAAAACCCAAGTATTTGAGGTCACTGTAGAGAAGAATACAGTAAATATTGGAAGTACCTTAGGAGACAGTGATAGCTGAGTATGAGTGTCATTAAGAAATTCCAAGGATTAGCCTACTGCAGTCTTGAGTATGAGTCCAGTTAGATTTTGAACGGGCATTTATTTTCTTCTGTGTTTGTTCATGTGTCAACAAAGTTAGGTCAAGTGATCATTTATTATACTGATCAGTGGAAAAGCCTTTTTAGTCTACAAAGAGACTTTCCTGTGATATTAATAGATGTTTAAGGCCAGGGAAAAAACTTTCTCATCTGTAATTAAGATTAACCTCATTCATAAGGCTGGTAAAGAGACTTCACTCAGCAATTTGAGTTAGGCACCCAAGAAAGTCTGCTGTTTAACATGTCCTTTTAAAGTATATATTTAAAATAAAGCTGATGTTACAAAGCCAGATATCCCTGTATGAGCCTTATTAAAAAGCTCATACACAAAAAGTGACTTTTAAAGACTAAACAAACTGAAATCTCAATACTGCCATACACTGTATGATGACATTTTTAACCCAATGGAATTTCAAGATGGTGTTGGATTATGACACCAGAACATTTTAATTAATATTTAACCCACTTGGTTTTGCAATTCAATTCTAGTATCTTGTGATAACTGACTTTGATATCAAAGTAATTGTATTCCAGAAGCTCACTATCAAACTATTTCCAATAGCCAGATAATGAATTTTTCAAATGCTTTATTTGACTATGCAGTGGGAATGGAAAAAACTCCAACAATAAATACTATACAAATCATCATTATACACATGAATTCTTATTTACAGTACTCCCTTCTCCGTTCCTCTTCCCCCTCCACTTCCAAGAAGATATTGTAGAATGTGGAGGTTTCAGAAAGGAGAGATGAAAGAAGTTACTGTGAAGAAATGCTTATTATATAAATATAAATGGTAGAGTATTAGAAAATTACAGAAAATATAGTGTCGAAAAAGAAAAGAGGTAGGAGAGCAATGAACGCTGTCAAGAAAGTAGGCATGAAACAAATACCTGTTTACGGGGTTTTTCAGAAATACTGAAGTACTAGTCAGGCAACTTGAAAGAGTGAAGCTCAACACTGACCAAAATATTACTGCAGTATAATTGTGGGACTGCCATATACAGTAAATGAAGTAGACATCTTATTAAATTTAAAAGACTGGACACAGAACTGGCTGAAGAGAATATTATTCCCAAATTTATAACCCTATTTTGGATACTGTATTTAACACCATGTCTTTTTGTTTGTCTATCTAGTTGTTGCAGGTCACAATGAGGCTTGGGATGACAGTCTGATTTTCATATGCCTTCTTACAGCAGGATTTTTACATGCCCTCATGATAATTTGGGATTCTGCTTGGTTAATGACAGGAGTCCAACATAGGTCTGCAGTGCTATAACAATCTGTGTATAGGTTTCTTTATCGATTTTTTCTAGCCACATTTGACCACCATGCTCCAAACTTCTGCAACTTTCCCTGTCACATGATTGCAATCATGGCAGGAGGGCTGGAGGTCCTCTTCAAGGTCCCTTCCAACCCAAACCATTCTACATGGGCTCTGTGCAATTCTCTAAGGGCTGTCCAAGAATTCCATGACAAGTAATTGTAATCAGAGCAAATATTTACTGAGTTTTTCACCTCTCTCTCATGCAGCAATCCCAGATGCTTTGCAATGCTTACGCTTCACAAAGTCTATCAGTGGCCTATTTATCACTGAGATTTTCTATGCAGGATAAGCAGATATCTTTACTTTATTGAAAACATGAAGAAGAACTATTGTCAAATTCAAATCCTGTTGTTCACAATCAATGGAACACAGTTGTAGGAACAAGGAGTTTGGTCAGGTTGTTCAGTAAGGCTGTTAGTAATTATAAGAAATCAAAACTGAGTTATCTGGAATGTATTATAATAGCCCAGGAAGAAATTAATTCTATGTGAGCATTTCATGCTTCCTGAAAATGTATTTCACACAGCATGTGCATCCATCCGGAGTAAGTTTACTAAAATCCCTAGATTGAAAATAGCTTCCAGTAAGACACCTGAGGAAGCACAACAGTTTTCCTTAGATTCCTTGGCTTTTCAGAGTGGCAAGTGTGATAACTGACTTATGCCCATAAGGACTAATTTGCACAGATGACCATCTAGTTACTGTTACTGCAAAAAAAGGCTATAATTGCTTCAAAGTCCATAGTGCTATTAGTGTAACATGTAGTTCTGGATCTTCAGGCTAACACCTTGTTCAGGTTCAGCCTTGTTACCGAGTCACTTGTTCTGTGTTCTCTGGGCACTTGTCAAATTCATTTTTCGATGTTGAAAACCAGTAAGTTCCCACCTTATGCTTAATATGCTACGGAGCTAGTTTGGGGTTTTTTTTCCCTTTCAGTTTCTACTCTGCTAGAAGCTAATTGACTTCACCTAGGGCTTCTTTTGATGCAAGGCAATGAGTGGACTAAGAAGGAGACTCTTTCATGCGGCTGTCACATGATCTGTACAAATCAGCTTCACAGATCAGTAGCTGGACAGTCATTTTTACACAAATAACCACACTGTTGCCAGACACCAACTTGCACACTTGTTATAGTGCATGACAACATCTATGGGATGTGTTACTCAGCATCTAAGCCTCAGAGTAAACAAACTGCATTCAGAAGTGATGCTTCTTAAAGGCAATTTGTTTGGGGGGAGATCAAGGGGCACCGAGGCAGAATTAAAATTCCTCTTAGCTATGCAATCTATCCCAAAAGACAGCCATCATTACTGGTAAGACACAGAGGAAGAAAATGCCTTCCTAACATTAATCTCAGAAAGAATCCTTTTGAATTGTGGAATTAAACCAAAGAGCAGGGGAGATAAAAGCCAGCCATTTTGTTTTAAGTTTGTCTTGCAAACCTCAGAGATAAGGCTTGACAAAAGAATGTCTTAATTGGAGTCTGACATCTCCATCCTTTAGTAGCTCTGGGACTTCATTCCGGCTTTCATTCCTTCCTGTATATTACACTTTAGGATCCCAATTACACTACTAATGTAAATTAAAATGTAAATTAATCTGTTTACTAATGCAGTTATGAAAAGCAACTCGACTGGCACTTTGATGCTCTAAAAGGAGAAGAATTCTTTCAAATGTATTGCATATGTTATTTTTTATTATTCTGAAATAGATAAAAACTAATTACATAAAAGCTGGTTACACTGAAATCAGTGAGAAGCTGCTTCAGCAGGATACAGTTCTACCTGATGATTGACTTTCAGTGAGAACAGGTTGGAAAGTGCTTTTTCCTCCTTTAAATTATGTGTTTAAGTGGCTTCAGTTAGCAAAGCTCTCTCATCTACCACCATTTCTCTTCTCTAAGAATCAGTTAATTTCTTATCATCAAATACAAAATTCAGGAACAACATAAGACAACAAGAGAAAGGATGCTGTGTCATGTGTCAAGCTTTTCAAGAAATAAATCACAGTGTTGGAGATAGAAAAATTATTCTAGAGGTTCATTTGAAAATGATAACTCTAATTAAAAGGGTTGTGTAGTTGTATGATATATTGTACCTTGTTCCCTAGTTCTAACCAGAATTAACCTGCTCTAGCAGGGGGGTTGGACTAGATGATCTTCAGAGGTCGCTTCCAAACCCCACCATGCTGTGATTATAAGCAAGTTTCTTGGCAAATTCACATGTAGAATGAAGGGCACTTTCACACTTTAGTGAAATCTGTGCACTGCCCACTGGAGAGAACAATTCCATATCTCTAAGTTTTGCCTTCTCTTCTGTCACCTCCATGCAAATTAGATGTCAATTAAGCACTTTCTGACACCTTTGTAATTAACATCACTGTTCTTTAAAGGCCTCAGCGGATTGAAAATGTTTTTACAATAGCAATTCAATTGAACTCCATTAGATGTTCCTCATAAATTTAAATTATGGGTATCTTACAGATGCTTTAATTAGAAGTTATCAACATGAATACTAAAAATGAAAAACAGACTCCATTTTTAATTCCAAATGTCTTCATATTGGCCAATTGAGAGTATGAATAAAACTGTCCAAGCTAGTCTTCTGAATTGGAACTTGAATTTCATAAGAGCTAGGAATTTACAATTGCATCTGAAGAAGATGATAGAGAAAATTATCAGTTCTTCTCAGCCTGCAGATGACAGTATTTTTTCGTGGGAATTTTTACTTTTGGTTGTTTTCATAAACTTAAGTAATTTTTTGAGGCTACAGACAAATATATGTTGTCTTTCTCACTCAGAGGCATGTGTCTGTTCTTCCCTTTCCCTCTCCTGGAAGTCACTATCCATGCAGAGGCATGTTCCTAAGAAGTGCTTGCTGGACCCTTCCTGCTCCCTAGCCGTGTCTCTGAAGTGGTGAAGTATATGAGGTAGTGCAAACGATGTGACTAATTGTTCTGGCCACTTCTTTATGATAGATAACTTTAATTACATTCAAAGATCAGTGAGAAATTTAAAATGCTTCCAAGGACTGAATGAAATTAATAAATTAAAATGTGGTAGCTATAGGTAATTTTAACAGTTTGCTTTCTTGTGAACGTATTTTCAATCTTGTCAACATTTTTCTGTTGTCTTTCTTTAACATATGGTTTTCACTTTATTTCAGAAATGAGAAGACCTCTCTGAGGAAGGTGACAAATTAGGGAAAAAAATTTTTTAAAAATAGCAAAGATCAAACATAAATATTTATTTATGCAATAAAGAATGTGCTAGCAGCTGGCTGACCATGCATCCTCAACCTATAATTTTTATGGAGTCAGTCTGATGAATTTTGTTTTGAAAACAACAACTTTCTTGGGTTTATAGACATTTTAAAACATAACTACCTATGCACCAGGATCAGTGAATGTTAACAATTGTGAACAATATCCTTATTAATGCTTTTAATTCCTTAAATTTAATGCCCTTATAATGAGATAATTCTTTTCATCTTGCCCTTTATTAACCTATTACATTAATCAGCATCTGCATTGCTGTTCAAAATTCTCCATTTCTGGCCTCCAAGGTAATGAGATAACCTCTAGTCTGCTCCCATTAATACTTCTTGACTTTTTAAGAGGAATTTCTGCTCAATCTCAGAATGCAAATAAATGATTTCCTCAAAATACTCATCTTTTAAACAGCAGCTCTCTATCTCCAGTCTCCCAGTAGTTCACAGGCAAAGCTTTGCTCCTTGAAGTTTATATTTGTAGAAACGAGCAGACATTTCTCCATAAAGTGAAGCACATCTCCATATTTCATATTATGAACAGATAATCATGGAAGTTTACTGTGAGATATTAATATGATTTTTTCTTTATACAGGAATACAGAAATTTCCTGTTTAACTCCAAGTTCCTTCAGAATGCTGTTTAGTGTGCAAGAGCAGTGCAGAGTAGAATAAGGAATACTGTGGATTAACTTCCCATTTAAAATGTACCATGCATGTAGGCAAACAGTATGTAACTAACAAAACCAGAATTATGTACACTATGGGGCTTAAACAACTATTCCAGAGTGGAAAAGCTGTACTCTTTTAACTTCTGTCTTTGCATTAATCATTGTCTTTATTTAATACTGGTCAATTTAATGTGCTTCATAATAAAACCCAAACCAAAACAAAAAAACCCCAATCCAAATCAAAAAACCCAAACCAACAACAAAACCACCACATTTATAGTCAAAGAAAGATCTGAAGAACTCTTTTACATTTTGTGTCCAATGTACCATGGGTTTTGCCATGTTCAATAACTTGGAAGAAGAAAAGTGTAAGTAACTCTGATCTGACCTCATATTATTGATCAATACATGAAAAATAAACAACTAATCTACAGACAGTAATATGAATTGCATTTAATGGCAGGTTTAGGGTATTTTTCCCGTTGGAAGTGTTTAATGATGAATTTTATTTTTATCAAAATTTGGGGCACCCTTGTATTACATATATTTGTATTACTGAGCAGAAATTGTAAGCAATTAATTGTAGTAAAGTTTGATTTTCTGATTACTTCAGCCAACAACTGGTTAAAACAACAGAGTTCTAACCTGGGGAGATGTTTATGAATTTCACAACAATCTTAAAAATAACTGTAGCATCATTTCCTCATCTGAAAGACAAGAGACCTGCGAGTTTCTACCACTTGTCCAAAACACACCAGGAGATAAGCCTTACAGAAACACCATGGCTTTGAAAAACTTCAAAGCTCAAGCAGAGCAGACAAAATTGTCAACAGGATAGATGCTTCCGTAAATGAACAAGCTTTGCAATGGCTGGGCACAGCTGAAGGCTCTTTCCCTTGTTCCAAGGAGATGGATCTGAAAGGGTAGGGATCTTGCTGTTTCCTCAGAGGCACAGCACAGCATAGGTAGCCTTCCCCACACCCTGTGTTCAGTGCATGGTAGTAGCAAAAATGGCTTGGAGAGGTCACGCAATACAAGTACACTTGGAACAAAATAGAGTACAATCTTTACAGAAATGTGCTACTTTCCTAAAAGAGTCACAAAAGCAGCTTTTAAACTAAATTTCTATTTTCCTTAACAGAAAGCCCAATGTTGGGACTATCTTCAGTACAGCAGCTTTGGAAATGAGCTGTCATGACCATCACCAAAGCCGCCTTACTACATTCTTGACCTCCTGGAAAGCAGCTCTGTGTAGAAGGACCTGGGAGCCCTGGTGGAGAACAGGTTCAGCATGAGCCAGCAGTATGCCCTCGTGGCCAAGAACACCAATGATTTCCAGGGGTGCCTGAAGAAGAGTGTGGCCAACAGGTCGAGGGAGGCTCTCTTCCCCCTCTACTCTGCACTAGTGAGGCCACATCTGGAGTATTGTGTCCGGTTCTGGGCTCCCCAGTTCAAGAGAGACAAGGAAATACTGGAGACAGTCCAGTGGAGGCCATAAAGAAGCTGAGGGGACTGGAGCATCTCTGTGTTGAGGAAAGGCTGAGAGCCCTGGGGCTGTTCAGTCTGGAGAAGAGAAGCCTAAGAGGGGAGCTGAGCAATGCTGATCAATAACTAAAGGGTGGGGTTCAAGAGGGTGGGGCAAACTCTCATCAGTGTTGCCCAGTGACAGGACAAGGGGTAACGGACACCATCTGGAACCTAGAAGGTTCCACCTGAACATGAGGCAAAAGCTTCTTTCCTGTGAGGGTGTCAGAGCCTGGCCCAGGCTGCCCAGAGAGGCTGTGGCATCTCCTTCTCTGGAGAGATTCCAAACCCACCTGAACACTGTGATGCTGGGCCCCCTGCTCTGGGTGACCCTGCTGGAGCAGAGGGATTGGATAAGATGATCTTCAGAGGTCCATTCCAACCCCTGCCATGCTGGGATTCTGTGATTCTTTCTTTTGTTCTCTTCTGTAATCAACATATCTTTGTCCCCCTCTCAAAGTGCCTCCTTGCTGCACCAGCTGTAGTAAAGCCTGAGTACTCAGGAGCAAGGCAGCCTTTCCTCAGCTGTTGTTTCCACTGGCTTTCTTCCATTCCTGTTTGTTATAGCTGTCTGTCATGCTGTGCTTGAATACCTCACAGGCATATTTAGCAATATTTTGCTTTGCCATCTGGAACAGACTTTCACCCAACTCTGGGCTGATGAACTTAAGCACCCCATCTGGTGTAATGTCTCTGAAGTATAAATAGGCCAGAGATGCCCAGTCTGTGGTAGCTTTAGAGGAGAAAGAAAAAACAGTAATGCTTAATAACAAAAAGAATAAATCCACAGTAAAATGAGTGAAGGCTTTTGACAGAGATCAGCTGCCTTGAAGCAACCTTCTGCACATGCCACATCTATTCAGGTCAGCACGAGGCTCTGTGTTCCTCCTTCCCACAGACAAGTTGTACAGCCCTGTAAAACTGACAAGGATCTTACATCTATTTCACACATACATCTAAAATAACATCTCCAGGAGACATAATTCATGTGTTTAATAACTGCACTGGTAACATAGCTGCATTTTTACAGGGTACTTGACAGCAGATACGGTAAAACCTTTATTGGAATAATTCACATGTACAATAGAGAACACTGGGAGCAAGCAAAAAGGCCAAAGTCAGGGAGCAGTATTCTGTGTTGTATTTCTTGCAGAGAACATGGAAATTTGTTAAAATTAGTTAGTCATAAAGAAATACAGTAGATGAATTATTTACACCTGTGGAAGTGTGTTTCAAATCAACACTCCTGCTGAGTGACTGAACATTATTCTGGTTATGTCATCACCTTCTACTGCCTTAGACTTGCTTTTAGGAATTTTTTTTTTACTATCTCATGTGTGCCTTGTGTTCTGTCCTAGAAAACACTTAACACTTCCATTCGCTTCAGTTTTGTTTTGTTTTTTTCCTTTTGTATTCACATGTCAAAATGATTCTGCACCATTAACAGCATCCTTGATATGACTTAACCCAGGGTGATATTAATGGAAAACAATTTTATATTACAAGGAAGAGTCATCTGGGTTTACTGATAAGTATGACTTCAGATAAGTTTGCAGTGAAAATAAACAGAAAATGTGTACTTATAACAAGACTACACAATGTATTGAATTTAAAAAATTGGAAGCAGCTAAGAGTTTCAAATTTTCGAATATATTCATAACTTTGAGACTCCACAGTTTTAACAAGCTTCCTAGCACAGATAGTTCCCCTCATCCTTCAAAGGATTTCTGTGATAGCCCCTTTTAGTGCAGGGGTCTTCTCAAGGACATTAAACAACAGGCTTGGGTCGCACTCTGCCTGAAACCCAATTTAATATCCTAATGTGTAACAGAATCAGGAAAAACATAACTGAAATGCTACAAATAATAAGAGACATGTTAATTGTGACTCTTGTAGATATTGTACTGTACTAATTGACTTGATATCTAGCCTTCAGCTACTACCTCATTTATTTTTGCGATATCCAAATACATAGGATATTTTTTCCGATGTATTACTATTTGAATATACATTTGGTGTTTAAAATAATAAGTGTATATTCATTACACCAAACCAGATCTGTTCAGCTTGATAAAACAGTACTGAAAACCCAACAGCTCAGTGTCCAGAAAGGAGTATCACCAGGTTTGTGAATTCCCCTCCCACTTTTTTTTTCATTCACTATTTAAGCAGAGACAAAAACCCCTTCTGATCTGAACAGAATGATTACACCTGCTAGAAAAGATGAAGAGATGTTTCATTTTAAAAGCCATTTTTACAAGTGCAGGTCTATGTTTATCTAGACAAACTCTCTAGTAACATTTATGAAAGATGTGAAATAGCCAGAGATCAGTAAAAGTCTCTGGTCTTCTATTAGGCACAGATTTACACAACGTGGAGAGTCTTTAAATGAACTTGCTGGATCTTTGCTAGTTGCAACGTTGCCAGCAAGATGTTTGAAGAGTACATTTACAACTAGGGTTGTGAAAGAGGAAGCAAAGGAATGTAGGCAGCTAATCTTACCTCAGTACATCAACTACTCAGCTTAGGGAAAATAAAAGAAAAAGCCTTCTCAGAGGAAATGCTTTGCATAAGTAAATAACTGTGCTTTTAGAGACCCTGTCACTGAAGTCCCTTGAACAACGGCTATTTTCTACCATCAAAGACTGCACAGGTTTTACAGATGTTGTTATGTGGTAATACGTCTGAAGGTGATAAAGCCCACCTGTACACCCATCAAAGAGCTCTGAGAGACAACAGCACTAGGGGGAGCCCAAATCATGTTCTACCCAGTTACTCCAGAGCCTGCCTCAGGAGCCATCAGCCCATCAAAGGTCCTACCACCTGCACAAGCCTAGAGGAGGGAGCATAGGGATGCACAGTGGAGGTGGTGACCTAAAGCAAGGACTCCTGAGGGACAAGCACCTTGTAAATTGTCCAGTATCTCCTGGTGTGTGTGTATAGACATGTGACACCCAGAAGGCCAAATATCTGCTTCAGAGCATTATTGGCATTCCAATTGGTCATCAGTTTATCAACCAAAATCAACCCCACTCTATCTTGGCAAAGTTTGCAAGTGCTCTTACCTGGTCTTTTATAGTGGACCTCAAGCCATTCACCGTGAAAAGGACACCACTTTACACAGCAACTCATTCTAGCTTTTAAAGGTCACTGCTCCCAGGACAGATTTGAATGTCGGGTTCCCTTGGGGCTTCCCTTTCCTCACAAGGTGGAGGAAACGCTCCTTTCTGTGAAGCCTTTTTTAGCTTTGTGTTCCTTGATGCAAAGCTCTTGAACTGCCTGATGCATTTTGAAATTCATCATTCACAGGATGAATGACAGTTATTCTTGGTCATTATTTTGCATTGCACATAGTATCTTTCTCAGAAAAGGAGCTCTAAAGTGCTTTTAACTGGAAAGAGAAAAGTATCTAATGGATTTACATAGTACTTCAGCAGTTTTATTGTTTACTGTAGGGCCTTTCCAGAAAAGCTAACATTTGCTGAACATCTGCGAGCAAGGCTTTTAGCAAAACTACTACATTAAACAATACGAGTTAATCATGAACCCTATTCAATCTACATTAGAGGACAAACCCTGAAATTACAACACTCCAAAGAAAATGTGGCATTAACACTTCCCGCAGCCTAATAAAAAGCCACGGAAGTTATTGTTTTAATGTATGTGAGGGAGATATGCATGGGAAGATTCCAAACTGTATTTCTGACAAGAAGATACTTTTCTTGCAGAAAAAGTCAAAATAAGAAATGGAATAGCTTGTTGTTGCTGCTGTTGCAGTGGCAAACACTTTTAATGTTGGGTTTCAGTAATGTGCTTTACTGCTGGGGTTTTGTATGTTTTCAGTGCCTATAACAAGCTGTGTCTAGAAAGCACATATCAAAATGATAGGCAGCAGTCCCCATGCAGCTGAAGAGAAGATTCATTCCACTATACAGTGTATAAGAATTATCTTGGTGACGTATTTTTAAGTATCCAAATCTCCACTTACTCATTTTCGTGAAAGGAAAACACACTGCTTCTTCCCGACAAGAATATTAGGGGACTGCAGCACGAGAAGCTGAATTAACCTATTCATAGAAAGGATATCAGGCTCTCTGGTGTGTAATGTATATTTTCTAAAAAGAAAGCTCACTGAGTTTTGTTTGTATCTCTTAATTCTTCAGCTGTGAAATCAAGACACTAAAGTCTCCAGTGTAATGAGAGAGCCCTTTGCAGAGTTGGAACATGGAAGAGATGCAGTGAAAAATACTGGCAAGAAATGTTTAAACCAGGTAGGAAATTTCAGAAAGAAATCCAGGATTTATTATGCCACAGTTGTCCAGTTCAGGCTCTTATAGAAAGTTCCTCAGTGCCCTTCAAACAAGCAGAAAAAGAATCAAGTTGGCACAGAAAATCTGGAAACTAAATCAGAAGAAGCTGGAAGAGCAACCACTTCAGCCCCCACATTTGAGATGTTTCTCTGTCATCTGAAAAAAAGTATGGTGATCTGAAGCTGAAATACAGTCCCCAGACTGATGATGCTGATGAATTCCATATCAAGCCATGGGGAAAAATAGCAACTTTCCTGGGAGGAAAGACAGGTAGTAAAAGACCTCTTAAAGCATTTTACATGCATCATTCTCTGCTGTATCCTGTTTAGAACTTTACAACTGCCTCTTCGTAGGCTCATCATTCTCAGACATCACTTATGAGAGCAATGGATTCTTCCTAATCTAGATTTCATTGGAGAGGAATAAAAAGACCTCACAAACCAATGTCCTAGCTCACCCTGATTTTGCTGCTCAGTAAGTTTATATTTTGTGTATTTTGTACATTTGCTCACAAATTAAGACCTTGAGGATTATTAGAGATTTTGAAAAGTTTGTTCACCCTCTGCCACGCAACTTTACAGCTAAAAGCTCCCTCACCTATGCCAAAGGTTTACCACTTGCTGAGCAGTCCGTTATGGAATATGCTATGTGACTACAGTGGAGCATGGCTGAGACTTTCCTTCACAACTACAGCTAAAGTTCTCAGTCCTCAAGGGTTTTGTTTCTTCTTTTAGCTGCAGATCTGCTCAATAACCTTTTTACCATGATCTTATAATCTTCTCCATGTTGTATTATAATATTTCTGAAAATACAGGTCCTCTTTCGAAACTGATTTAGAAATCACAAAATATGGAAGCACAGGAGTTCTTTGCCCCAGTATTACTTCCACTGCCATTACCTGGAAACTCCTTTTTTTTTATTATTTTTTATTTTGTGAAAATAAATTCTTTTGATGGAAATACATTTATGAAACAACATCCATTATAAACTCTTTTTCAAAACTGCATTCTCTTCCACTCAAGTCCTTATAGAGCAGATGCTTTGCATGACTTGAATTGTTCTCCCTTGACTTTTTGGAATCCAAGATGTGACACAAAATTTTAAATTGACCCCATAAATTTAGACCGTGTTGATTTTTTTGTATTTTCTGTAACCAAAGTAAATTTTCCCTTTTGCTGTCTCTGATTCATAATTCATTTCCCTGTATGTTCTTCAGATTAGACACTGGAATTTATCCTTTCTGTGACATCTGCTTTGCCTTGTCTTTCTTGTCAAAGCAGCATTTTCAGCTAATCATAGTCCCTTTTTTATTATAAGTGACTATATTAAGAGAAATCTTGGAAAAAAACTAATTGTAAGTAAGAAAAGTCTTGTATAGGAGTAGTTGACATATAAACAGCATCAATAAATTCTTCAAAGGGATGGCAAAACAACCTGTAAACGCCTAGAAAATCCACAAGTGAATTATTTGGCATTATTTGTAACATAATTTCTGCACAACTTCAAATCAATACAAACATTTTCTATAACTCATAGTCATTTTGGATTTTGCCCTGTTTCAAAATCCTTGTGGCATGTACATATAAGTTACTTAGCAAACAGAAAGAATACATTTAGTAGCTTCATAAAAGTGTATGAATTATTTGCCAGGGTGGGAACAGAAGAATTAAAAATTAAGAGTATTAACAAAGTTTAGCTACTTCTTAATTTTATTTTAAATTTTAAGTGACATGTCTTTGCTTTACTTGCATGTGAACTGTACATCTGGTTGAAAACTATATTTTGTCATATGCATAACCTATTTCCCTGAAAATGGAGGACAAATCAGTTCCTTGGTTATATTCTGTGTAATTTTAGAGCTTCTAGAAAGAAAAAAGACTCTGATGCACCAAGAACACAGAAGGATACTCTTTGAGTCCAGTATTTTGATGTTCCAGTAAATGAAACTTGCTGGTTTTCTGTGCAAGTAATCTGCACAGAAATAAATTAACTTAGCAACAAGGTAATGGGGCTTAGATATGCTTTTTTCAATGCTTTTTTTCTTTGTCATTATCAGCTCAGACAAATAAAAGTATTCTAACTACATATGGCTTCAGAAAACCCCTGGAATCCCCCGACGGCTGTCTTCCAGGTAGCACACCTCTGTCAGTCCACCAGAACAGAAAGCAACGTAAAGTTTCTGTGAAGCTGTCAGCTTTTCATTTTATCTTAAAATGCAGGTTGATTCAAGGAGGAAACAGAAATTCAGATATTGCAGTGGTACATCATAGAAAATACACATTTTCTAATTAGAATGTCAGGTTTGCATTATCAGAAAATTAGAGGTATCTAGCCTGCAGGCCTTTTGCTAAGAAATCCATTTAAGAATATTCTGTATTTTTATAGTCCAGTATGATTAGAAACAGCAATAACATGACTTAAAGTGTGGCAAAGGAATCAGAAATGCAAGAAAACTTCAAAATAGACTCCTGACACTAATAAATAGGTCAGTCATTTTATTTTAGCTTTCAGGCTGCACGTAGAAAATAACACCTTATCACAGACATTTTGATCAATATTTCAGTACATATGAGCTTAGTTACTTGAGTAATACGTAGATTATGAAGTAAAATGAAAAAGGTTTGTAGGTTCTTTTTTTTTTTCTTTTCCAAATGACAAATATGACTGTAGTTGAAATTGTGTTTTATCTACCTGTGAAAAAATATATTAACTCAAGAAAGACACTTGCATTTCTACTATTCACCCATTAAAAGATATTTCCAGGAAATGTACACAGTCTCTTTTCTCCTGGAATGAATCCCGCATTCTTGAGCAGTCCTCTTCTGATAGTACTGGAAATAATTTATTAAAAGATATCCACAGAATGGAAGTAGCATGGGTGAAACAGTGAGAAGAAATGTGCAGCTCATTTAATCCTGTCCTACTTTAACCATGTTTCACCTAAAATTCTGTATCTGAGAGCGGATTGAATGCCTATTACCAGTCTTTAGTGTATTTATGTCAGGAAGGTGTTCCAATGTACTGTAATAAGAAAGGTACCTTCCAAATGCTGACATCCATCAAAAAGAATTCTAGGGAATCTACATTATTTAAAGATTTAATTTGTTAAATGATACATTAATAGTGCTGCAGTTATATCACACTTGCATTATCTCACTTATCATAATTTTTACCTCGCTGTGTAGCTCCTTAATCAGAATCAACACGCTCTGCATTTTGCCAAATTAAACCAGTAAATTTGACTGTAACGTGGAAATGAAACAAAATATGGAGATTTGATAGTGTGCACTAAAGAGTGGAAATTTTTGTTAGATACAGAATTTTGGAACATGTAATAAGACAAAAAATAAAGGTAAATAGGACATAGAGCTCACATCTTAACATATTTTATTGGGTGTTGCTTCAGCAGTAAGCAATATTTTTTGCTTTTCTGCACGAGTATGCAGAAGAATCACAACAGCAGAAAGTTTCCAAATTAAGATTCAAAACCCCACATCTAATATCTGCAGTTCAGTAATTATTTTTTTTTTCTTTGAGTGAGTATGCTATGAAAATAGCGTTTTATCTGAATACTTCTGCAAACTAACAGGCTGCTAAGTCCAGCGGACTATTTCCAGAATGAGAAAGACTGGAAATTTTCTTTTCAGCTCCCCTTTCTTCCTCCAAATTACATTTATAACCTACAGTATTAATGAATGAAAGAAGTCTTATCCATTGCTGAATTTCAGCATCTCTGGTAAAGCTATGAACATTTTTTGCTTTCTATCTCCTTTTCATACAGAGTTCATGCAATAATTCATTTCAAAAGTGATGAGGTGCCGGAGTGTCATTCAAACAGCATTCAAAACAAGCAGAAATAGGAGAAAATGCAAAAGAAAACTAGCACAAGCTCAGCAGTAGTGGGTTTGTTCATCAGAACAACTTGAATAAACAGCAGCATCCACAGTTTTAAAACATTGGGTGGTAGTCTAGACAAAAGAACATGTAGATAGCAGTTCTGCCAAATCAGGGATGGACACGTAAGAGAGAAGCTTGTTTCTCTAGCAACGAAAGATGTTACATGGTGGGATAGTCAGTATAACAGCGCAATAATGTGCTATTGTGAAGAACTTTGAGGAACAGAGCTCAAAATTAAAGGCCGAGAATAAGTCAATAGAAATTGCTAATGAGCAAAAAAAAAAGAGAGTCAATTACATCTGCATAAAGGAAGGCCCCTGACACCCTACGATCTCACAAGATAGCTCTTCTTTGTCATGCATTCATCTTACAAACCTCCAGCACAAGATTTTCCACAGTCTAGTGTTCAGCTCTTTGCAGAGCTTCCCTATCCTAGGACTCAGAAGGATTTTGCCAATACCGATCTGGTTGTCAGCCGCAGTGTAAACAAGACGTGCACCAAGCAAAGCCATCGCTATTACATTAGTGTGGAACCCATGCCAGAGAAAGAAGGATTATGGTTTAGAAGATTAAGATGCTACTACACAGGCACCAATCATACATAATCTCTGAATAAAGGTGTAAATTATGGTACAGGTAGCAGTGTGTCTCTAGCTTGGTGGGAGGCATGGCAGCTGGTTCTGTACGGCCCCAGAGCACTCATGGTGACAGCCATGAGCTAGGGCAGCAGCAGCAGGTTTGGCAGGTACCCAGGGCAGGCTCTGCAGAGCATCACCCCTCACACCTGCACAGGTATTTGTACTTCACTCAGTTAACTGAACAGAAGAAGGGTGCCAATGTATGTACTTGTACATATAAACGCTGCAGGCATACGTGTGACCACAATAGAGATGTATCATTCAGTGTCTAGCTTTCGAAGACTCTTGACTTAAACAAGTGGAATAGACAATTTGTAGGCCAATAAATTTGCTTTTATTGAAAAGCTGACCTACAATTCAGACTTAATTATCAATCCCATCTCAGAGATTTCCTATTTTGCTTTCCAATAACAGCAATTTAGTTTTGAAATCCACAAGGACACCAAGAAATAACTGTGTCATTCACAGACTGTATTTAGACTTATAATGAGCTTCTGTTGTGAGGATCTTGAAAATGTTGTTCCTTTATTTCTGCATTTGTTATGCCATTGGGAGCTCACAGTTCTCTTCATTATGTCACAGGTAATAGAAAAAAAAAACAACAACTGAACAAGATTTCAATATTTCCCGTCAACTCAAAATAATGTGAAATGCAATTAAGAAGGAAGATATAATAAAAAATTAAAAAAAAAATAAATTACTATTACCAGCTACCTGAATGATGTAGAAAATAGTGAAAGGAACAACATGAAAGGTATTTCTTTGGATTGTTTTTGTTTGTTTGTTTGTTTTCTTTTTTTTCTCGAATAATATCTGAAACATAAACAGCTCTTGACAGCTACAGACACCAATGGAGCTACTGTGTTGCTTATTATTTTGCTGACAGTATTTCAATTTGTTTTTAAATTATCATTCAGCTCTCCTTTGTTGTGGCTTGATTTGTCTTTGGAATAGCTGTGTAGTTTGGAAATACCTAATTGTTGTCTGCATGACAGACAGGAAAATATGCAAGAAAAATATTACCTTTCTGTGCCTTTGTAAGGAAGAACTATTAAAACATCGATTAGGATCTAGGTGCTTGTACTTCTGTATTTCTTACTCAGCCATGGGGCTCAGGAAGATAGACATATGTCAGTGCCTGGCCCAGGCTGCCCAGAGAGGCTGTGGAGTCTCCTTCTCTGGAGAGATTCCAAACCCACCTGGACACTGTGATCCTGGGCCCCCTGCTCTGGGTGACCCTGCTGGAGCAGGGGTATAGGATGAGATGATCTTCAGAGGTCCATTCCAACCCCTGCCATGGTGGGATTCTGTGATTCTATGAAAATAAAGAAGCAAAAATACAGCATCGAGAAAAACAAATGTTAAAATTTAAATGTTAAAATGTTTAAACCCCTTACTGTTGCCTGACTGTAGTATTTGTGTACATCTATTCCATCCTCTCAGTAGGTGATGCACATGCCAGTGTTTATCCCAGCAGACCTGACAGCGTCTCTCCTGTTAACGTCTGTGCAGGCATTAAATTCTAAATAATTTGGTGTAACCTTGTTTGTGCATGCAGAAGGGTGCATATTATTTTGAAGAGTGGAAAGCTTTATTTAAGTTTAAACATAATTCACAGCTGCAATTTGATATAAAAATTGGAATGATTCGAACAGGTAAACATTGCATAGAGGAATATTCACATTTCATATTTCCTGTTTCTGGTACTTAAGAATGTAATTTTTCATATCTTCGGTGAAAATTGCAGCTTTGACACCATCCATACACTAAGATTTCCTTGAGATACAAACACTGTCTCTGCCTTCCTGGTTTGAGAAGAAAGCTGGTCATATCTTAAACAACACAGTTCACCTCTCATTGCTCTTTAACCTTCCCATTCCCTGCAATAGTCTGTGCATGAAGATCTCTGTTGTTTTTTGTATTAGTCCAGGAAATTAGTCACAGGGGCAAGCAGAAAACATTATTTTATCCCTGAATGAGACATGCAGCAAGTTGACTATGCTGAAAAAAAGCATCTATACATCTTCTCAAAAACAGCATTGAGCAGTGAAGAGAAACTTGTGACAATATATTTCAAAGTTCCTTTTATAGTCTTTTAAGGCTTAAATACATGTTTTCTCTATTCATTAAGGTCAGGATTATATAAGAACATTTACTTGGGAGTTTGTTTATAGTATTGAAAAGAAAGCTTGCTATTGGTGTATCTGTTGATGTATTAATATAATTCATTATATTAATGATTAATTTAATTTTATTGCTATCAGAGCATGGATGTAGATCACTGTAATTCACAGCTTTGAATGTAAGCAACTATAAACTAACAAACTGATGTTCAGCTGAAAAATATATATCACAAGAAATATTTAACAGTGACAGTTTTACCTGTTTGTACACAATTACAGCTCAAAATTGTTTCAAAAAAATGTCAAAGACACCTCATAGCTCATTACTACTTAATCCCTTCTTTTTCTAAGTGCATTAAAATACAATAATTCTGTTTGTATTGGAAGTATTTGGAGCTGGACTATTCTCAGACCTATACTTGTCCAGAACAGACAAAGCTTTCAGAGTTTTTCAGAGTCAAAGTGTAGACAGAAAGGGCAGAATGTTGCATTTGGATCTGACTGAAGTTTCTCATTGACAGCTGCTTGGACTTAGTATGAGTTTGAAATGAAGGAAGCAGACGTAATCAGGATGTTAAGATGAGAAGGATGAGATGAAGATAATCACACATTCCTCTACAGCTAGAAGACGCTTTCTCTCATCCCTGTAGTTCACATGCTCAGGACAGGGTTGTATAGATGGTCCAAGCTGTCACTTTGCGTTACATTGTGCATGATGATTAAAGATGATGATCACATCAGTGATTAAGAGCAGAAGTTTTTGACTATGGAGAAACAACTCCGGTCAAAATTATTTCATGTAAAATTACTGGAAAACCTGATCACTTCCATTCTTGACCACAACAGGTGGTCTCTCTGTTCTCTTCTTTGTGCTGCCCCGTAACAACCTAAGCGGTGGAGGGTAAAAGTGATGAGATGATTTTCTAGGTCACCTTAAGGCAGCTGGGCATGTGAGTACAGAATATGAGTCAGAGGGCCTGAAAGTGATTCAAAGGATAGGCATCATCAGCTGCTGATTGGATTGGTCCAAACAATAGATTATTCAATGTAATGAGAAAACAACAGTTTCAATAATTCATGTTGAACAAAAATTGTATCCTTTTGGTGTTTAAAATCCATTTGAGATCAACTGAGTTTGTAGGAATTCTAATGGAACATTATGTCAATGTCACAATAAGGAAACTGATGGGTTTTTTTTCTGTTATTACTAAAACAATTTGGTGAATTCAATACAAATTAGTGAATAATTTGTTCCATCTGAAATGGCATTTTTGACAGAGTCTGTGCACATAAAAATAAGGATTTAGTTTGTCAATAAAAGTGTGCAGAAAAAATATACCACAACCACAATGATTTATATTATGCCTTTTGAATAACTTGTGTGAAGTCTGACATCTCATCTTAAGAGCAGAAGGGGGGTTTATCTCTATTTAGTGGTTAACATATTTTCTAAAAGCTGTGTCTTCACGATATTACTACACAGAAGGCACAAGGATAGTTTCTGTGCTCCTTAGAGAAAGATGCTTCGCTCGGTTACAGCAAAGCAATTTTCATTTAAATTATACTGGTCAATGCTGTAGAAAAGAACTTGCTAATGTGGCAAACACCATGGAATTTGGGTCTTGCAATACAGGTATAGCTGAGAAATGCAAATTTTAAAATCCATGGAAAGTTATGGAAAAAATACTTAAAAGCCATACACTTTTCACTTTTGTCATATAAGTATTTTCACACTGATCAATTTGAAGTCACAGATAAAAGAATCCTGAATTCATCAGCACCTATCCATTCCCTTGACTTAACTGTTTTCAGCAGAATATTTATCATTGCCACTTATCTACAGTTAAATGTGCAAAAGATGTGGAAAGTACAGAGGGAGAGAGAAAATTATCTGCTCAGTCTGCTCATTGAATTAATTAATTACTTGCACTAGTACTTTCAGCACATCTGTTACTTAAATAATCAATAATTTATGAATTTTTATTCTCTAAGGCTTTTCTTTTATTAAGTATTTGGTGTTACACCCTTTTTTTTCCCTCTCTTATTCTCTCCCTGACACTTGGAAACTTTTTGATCTTCAGTCCACTATGGAACACACAGAGTACCTTGGGAGTGCAGCCTGGTCAATGTCCTATATTAGAAAAATATGAAAACATTAAGTTACATACTTATTGATTCTACAATTTCCAAACACCCCCTTAATCAACATATGCTTTGTTTGCAAATGGAAATGCAAGTAAGACTTTGGTATGTTCTAAAAAACCCAAAAGATAGTTTCTACTTTGCAAATTAAACTCCAGACAAATATAAGATTGAGGTTGCTGATGTTTTCTAAAGAAAATTCATAGAATCATAGTACAGTTTGGGTTTGAAGGGACCTTAAAGAATATCTAGTTCATCAAATTATTCTATGGAATAACAAAGAAGGGTCAGGAAATGCAGACTGATGCTCCAAGGCCTTCAAATACCTCCACTGCACATGACAGTTTTAATTTAGAGACAATAAAGCTGTAACCCAGTAATACAGAGTAAGAGCAGTGCTTCATCAATAGTGATTACATCATCAGGCTAAGGCTTCCAACCAGGGACTGACCAAATAACAGACATACGCTTTGTGTGCAAGGGATGTTTCTTCTCCATGTGTTCCTGTAGCTGTTCAGACTTTGGCATGTAAAACTCTAGAGCCAGATTTCCTTTTCTGGATGAAGACTTGGCCAAAAAGGTATTTTTTACACTCTTTTTTCTTGTGAAATAGTGGATTAGAGGGGGCCTGCTGGGTAAGTCTTAATGTCTCATCACGCTGAACTTTTAAAAAGAACATCAATTAATAGAAGCAGTTTTATCATCTTAGTTACTCTTAAAAAATACTGAGAATTCAGAAGTGTAAATACATGTCATTTTTGTTCTGCCTCCCCATCCTTTCTTCCTCATGGCACCTCAGGATTTGATGTGTGCTTCTTTACGCCACAGTGAAAAATTCTGCTGCTCACCGTGTGTACTGTACCTTGTGGATATTTTTCCTCATGTTTTCTTCTTCAGTACCTCCTTTGACTGTTTTTCACCTGCTGCAGATATGTGAAAATCCCTTCGCTGTGTCAGCTGAACAATCTGTAGCAATTTTGGCATCCTGTGTATGCTTTTGCCCCTTTAATTATTTTTCTTATCCTGTATTAGTTTTTTCTTTTGTTCCATAGCATTCCCATGCTTCTCTTTTCCAGAGGATTATAATTTTAACAATCTTTTCTGTCTATTACTACTTAACCACACTGGTATCCAATGCCCTTTTTAACTATTCACACTTAATAGGATTTATTTCCCTTGTGTTCTGTGTGGTGGTTTATTAAGTATTAACTACTTTTCCACAGTAGATGGCATATAAAATTCATTGTAGAATTTGGCTTAATATTTCTGCAGGTATTCTTCATTCCCTAAAAATACTTTGCAACATTAAAAACAGGGAAAAGAAAGAAAGAGTAATTTTGAAAGTTTCCTTCACTGTTGGAAAATCCTCTCAGTGAAGCCTTTTTCATTCCCTTGCCAGGCAGTATGCTTGAAAAGGTTTAGGGGTTCAGAACTGGTTGGAAGGAGCCGTGTTGCTCAAAGCAACATCTATTATTTTGATGTTGTTCAGCCTGGAGAAGAGAAGGCTCCAGGGAGACCTTACTGAGGCCTTCCAGTATCTGAAGGGGGCCTACAAGAAAGCTGGGGAGGGACTTTTTACAAGGGCTTGTAATGAAAGGATGAGGGGTGACAGCTTCAAACTGGAAGAGTGGAGATTTAGATTAGAAATTAGGAATAAGTTCTTTACTTTGAGAGGAGTGAGACACTGGAATGGGTTGCCCAGGGAAGCTGTGGATGCTCCATCACTGGATGTGTTCAAGCCCAGGCTGGATGGGGCCTTGAGCAACCTGCTCTAGTGGGAGGTGTCCCTGCCCCTGGCCGGGGTTTGAAACTGGATGATCTTTAAGGTCCCTTCCAACATAAACCACACTATGTTTCTACGATTCTATGATTATTGATAATAATTGTTGATCTCATACACACACTAGAAATTACTAGATAGGAACAAATCACACCACTCCATGCTGCTCACACCGTTGAAGTGCAGTTCCCAAAAGGACTCAGACACAGCAGTTATGAAGATAATATTACCAAGTCCATTAAACAAATAAGAGCAGAAAGTATCTCCCAGTTCTTTCTCAGTCACAACGTAACCAATATGCCTGACTGATATGGAAGGATGTTATTTTAGATTTTGACTACCTCCCATTATTAAAGATTCTGCAATATTTTTTTTCAAGAGGAAGAGGTGTAAGCTTATGCTTTAGCCATATTCCTTTTCACACAATGATATTTGGCTTATTTAGAATGTCCTAGTTCCTTTGAAAAAGGCATGCTTGTTTTCTTTGCTTTCTGCCTGTGTTTGGTGTCAGACTATGTCTTTAAAAAGATTCCATAATCTACTTAGGGGTGAGGTGATTTCTTTATGTAGCACATTGGGATCTTTACGGATGAAAGTTGCTTGATACTGTAAATTTGAGTTACGCTGCTGTTCTGAAAACATGACTTAAAGACAGCTAGTGAAATGTTATCTTTCCCTGCAGCCTCCTGCCAGGAGGGTTTGCATGGCCTGAAGACAGCTGTGGGTGTTATTATAATGAATTTTCTCTTACCTGGAGAAGCTACAAAGCTATGCACATTTCCAAGAGTTGTTCCTAGGCTTATAGCTGTCTAGAATTTCAAAAGATGACCAAACATCTAAGGTGTGTGGACAGAAGTATCTTAAAAGAAGGACTTACAGAAATTATTTGCAATAGACACATTCTGCATCTGAACTTATCACCGAAGTCAGTTGCAGATGTCCCTGACCTTTAAAAGTACCTTCCAACCCAAACCATTCTATGATTCTATGAAGGTACTGTTTAGAAATAATGATGCAAATCCAGTGATTTGAGTACAGCTCCATATGGGTTTTCCAAGGGCTGGGACTGCACAATTAAAGTATCTTGGTGAGTTAATTTGGATTTAGAACGGGAATAAATTTGATCCACACCACTTAAATACTGATTGCTTATTTTGAAATAATCTCCATCAATATAGCACTCAAATTGGTAAAAACTTATCACCTGGACAGTGTCAATGAGAACATGAAATTGTGTCTGAGGAAACTGCTTACTGGCTTGTGCAAGAACATCTTCGTTGAGAAATGATGCCTTCAGCGCGATAAAGATCAAACTTTAAATGAAACTCAGCTGTGCTTGGGATGCTGCTAATCTGTGCACTCTTTATGCCTTTACGATATGTAATCCTGTTATAAATCAATAAACTTTCCGTGAGCCTGATTGACTGCGCTGTGACATTTGGTCTGTTTGCAGCTCAGACAGTATCCTGAGATGTTCAGTAACTCCCTGATGACACTTACAAGATGGATTTCTCCATTTAGGCAAAATATCTTGGGTACGTGTGCTTCTGGAGAAATGCATCTCCCTCAGCATCCTTCCAGCTGCGCAGCCAAGACATCAGTGATCTCATTGGCATTTAGGGGAAGCTGTATTTGGGTTTAATTCCTAGTGCTCTCTTTGTTTTACTGTAGCAAAATTTGTGTAAAAGTGCTGTACACCTTTGTGTATAGATGTTAATATGTAGGTGTTCACATACGCAGTTCATTCCCTAAGAAGTTAATATATAGCATTCTAAGTAAAATAATTTCAGAGTTTTATTGCTAATGTAATCATTTATTTAGAAAATATGAATAAAAATAACAGAAGAAGACTAAGGGAAATACAATATTATAATAGTATGTTTTTGGGGGGGTTCTTTACTTCTGGAATATGCTACCAAAGTGCAAAAAAAAATTAGAAATTATTTTCAGCTCCTTCAAGATTTTCTCACAGCAACAATTCACTTTTATTTTTAATCCTTCCTACTTTACAAAACACAAGAGCTTTTCTCATCAATTGCATGATTAATCCCTAAGGCTGGATTTTAATATTCTGAAAATATAATTGTTAATATATACAGCTAGGTTACATTTGCAGTTTCTACATTCTGGGGTTTTGTTGTTTGTTTTTTTTTCTTAAAACATGCAGGATTAGATCGCGTATCTGTCTCGACTAATACACTGTGGTTGATATTCTCCAGTAGCATATATCAGTGAAATGTAAAATGAGAACATATATTCTCTGGTATAACATCTGTACTGGTAATCTATAAACAGGTATTCTGTTATAAACTCTATTATCAGCTTTGCTGCTTTTGAGGGTTAGGGGATGGGGGGAGGAGAAGGAGTTTGTCCCACCCCTCATCCCCCTCCCCCAAATTTATTTTCAATAAGCTTTTAGGTTTTAGATTCCTAAAAGAATCACTTTTATTCCACTAAAACCAAAGAATTATTTTGCTTAAATGGAAACCTTATGCCTGAGACAGTGTTAAATAAGAGACTTCCTCAGAGTCTATCATTCTCGCATTCCTGTTCTTTAAGCATCTATTTATTGGTACGTAGTTTTTTCCTTCAGAGAGACCATTCTGGTTTCTTCGTGTTACATAATTTACGTAACTTTCTTGTATAATATGGCCTAATTTTTTTGCTCAATTTAATTTATGCTGTACCCAAGTATATTGAACTGGCTTACAAGTATGATTTTAGAATATAGTTATTACCTCCGTGTTTTTCAGTGCAAAAGCTGATTTTAATGGTGGGGCTTACATGTTTTTGTTCAAGTCAGTCACTTTTTTCAACTGGCTGATGGAAAATCAACCCTGGTACTGTCCTGGTACTTTTGATATCCTTCTTTTCTTCAAAGTTTCTTCTTTTTAATTTTTATTTT
>WUAM01000066.1:895573-924818 GCA_024336885.1 Actenoides hombroni | reverse complement strand
ACAACGCTCCGTGTTCAGAGTCACTACCAAGGGCTGGGCTGTGCAGAAAGGCTCTTGCTGATCCGTGCTCCTGTGCAGACCAAGGTCACTGCTCAATCTTGTGGCCCACATTGGGGTGCAGTAAGTAACCCCAATTGGGTGACCCCAAACTGACTAACAAGGGATTCCATCCCATGTACAGCATGTTTGGTATAAAGCTGAGGGATCAAGACCCTTCTTCAATGGCTGGTGTATGTGGAAGACTCTGTCCATTCTGCTGTCAATCCTGATCTGTGTGTTCCAGAATCAATTTCCAGAATCCAGCTCCTGAGTCCCATTCCTGTCTGCTGCTGTGTCCAGTCTGTGACTTCCCCAGTGCCTGCTCCACAGCACCAGTGGTGACGGTGATGGAATTGCCATCAGGGTAGTTGGGTTTGATATCGATTTTGTGTATATTTATATATATCTCATTTTCATGAAAAAAAGCTGTTTTAGTTTTCTTTTCCAATCCATAAGTCTCTTTCCCTTATTCCCTTTTTCTTCCCCTTTGGGAAGGGAGTGGGATTAACAGAGAGGATCTGTCATTTATCTAGTGTCCTGAGCAGTCCGAACTCTCGGCAAAGTTTTTAAAAGTAACTGTAAAAAATTCTGAGTAACCTCATTTTTCTACCTATTTTCTACCTGTTCTACCTCATAGTAGAATAATATGTCATTATTCTACTGTGCACATATGCTATGCAAAATATTAAACGTTCATTATCTTCACTACTTGTCCAATCTAGAGATGATTATATGGTTGATACAATGATTTTTACAGTAACTTTTATCCCCAAAATTTATATACAACAATGTGCTCTATTACTTAGTCATTTTAACAACTGATTTGCATTTAATTTAATCTAATCTTTAACTGCACAATGTGCTATATTCATTACACTTTTTAATTTCTTGTGTTTTCTGCAATTTAGATTTTAATATTACAGAATGTACCGCATAATGAGTTTTTATTATTTTTTCTGCAAAGATATTATGATAAGTAATGAAAATCTACCAGATGGGTTTTTAACTCTAGACCTCAATCCAACAAAGTCTGAGAAGTAATTAACTTCTTGTACGTAGCACCACAGCACTTTCAAAAGGATCTCAAGTTTTCTTTGGAGTATCTCTGAGCATTCCAGGTAGATTGCATTTGCCACTCTAAAACAGTATAGAGTTTTCAAAGATTTTCAATCAAATCTGCCACCAAATGGCAGCGATGAATGAGTATGTGAAGTCAAATGGGCTCACAGTGGTTGTGTGGGTCATGAAACAGCATGCTGTAGTTCAAATATTTCCTCTGATGTTTATCAAAGTTGTACTTAAGGAGTAACGACACTATGTAGAACGTGAAACCACCAACCACATAGGTTAACAAACTTATTGCAGGTGGTCTGTGCCTGTCACATGGTGTACATTACATTTTCTCATTCATTTGGGTGAAAACAAGGTCATGAAAGTTGTTACCAATGTCCTAGCACAACACACCAATGCTGACCTTTTGAGTTCATATTAACACAAAGAAATTTCTGCAACAGGGAGCTTTTAGATTGTATTCCTACTTAAAATTTATTGTACTACTCCTGAAAATTTGTTGTTGCAATCACTGGGTTTGGTTTAGAAGGAAACATATGCTATGAAGAATTGTTGGATTAATGTATTTTATTGTAAGTATATTATGTAAGTGATTTGTAACAGATGAATCCACCAACTGAGTGCTCTTTTTACCTCTGACTCTGCAGCCAGCCAAATAGTACATAATGGACTGCACAACTAAACCAGGTACTACTAGACCAAAATATTTACTTCTAAAGGTTTCATTAAATGAGATGTTCCACCCCTGGAAATAGCAGACAGAGGCATGTTACAAACTGTATCTCTGAAAAGGAATAGTGAAAGTTGGTGAATCCTTACTGAATTCACCTTATTGCTTTCTGTCCACCCTTTCCTTATCTTGAGTAACACATTTGTTATTTTGATAAAAGAGCATAGATTTGTCACCTGCCTTTTCATAGAGGATGCTGCTTTTGGGAGTCCATCAGTCAGTAATGTTTAAAAGAGACTCTGCCAGCTTCTCAGGACACTTGCTTGCTTCAGAAATCAGCAGTCTGTTCTAGAAATCCGTCTTCTGATAACCACCTTGGGTTTGAGGCCCTGTGGATACTTTTCTTTGCTTACATCGGTTTATTACAACACCTTCAGATTGTACCAGATTCAATCAAGGTCCCTGTGGACACCAAACAAAAGCAAAGTAAAATATTACTTATGTAAATTAAACTTTCTGATGTTCTTCCTGAGATGTAATCCAAACCCTTGGATGGAAGGAGCTGAAGGAAGATCTTCACCAGCACTGCTCCACCTCCTGGACAGGACTTTTTGGAGGTGTTTTTTGCTCGGTTGTTATTTTGTAAATCTCAGCTTATAATATTTTGCAAACTCTATTTCATATATTGTAAAATATTTTTTTAATATACTGTTAAATATAGAGTAATCTATTGGATAGTAGCCTCTATTGTTTGTTGTCTTTATAGACACCATACGTATTGTATAAATTACATCAGCTGTCCCCAACATTCTAAAACCTGATAGTTTGAAGGGTCACTGCATTGTATCTAGTCAACAATTACTCCTGTGGATTTCAAAGTCAATGGGTAGCACAAATTAAAACTTTTTATGTGTTATATATTTCCACTGGACTTGGGAAGTAAAGCTAAAGAAATAAAAATTACCTTCTAAAAATACACACAGTACTCTTCCCTTTTATTGGGGATAACCCAGAAAAATACTGGAAAACTTGCCAAAGTATGCAAAATAGGGAGCATGAGTGCTTGTCACTTTGCTCTTCTAAAATAGTGCCTATATTTTCACTTTCACAAAGAAACCCAGTGGTTTATAGCTCGCATCCTTCAATGACTAATTCTGGGTGAGCTGTTTGTGATCGATCGCAAAAAAAAAAAATATATAAACCAACCTGAGAACTTAGAGGAGTTATTTTTGAGTCAGCGAAACACAGGAAGTGAAAAGATTTGAAATATGCTTTACAACCTTGATCATTTACAGAAAGAGGTTGTCATCTTTCTTGGAACTGTGGATTAAGATGCAGATTTTCTTGGCAACAGTTGCTAGGTGAAACACTGCATGACAAAATGGACTACCATAATTCATAGGAGACGAAAGCTTGGAAATTACTAATTTGCTTTCCTAACTTCTACAATTTGATTTATAATTGTTCATTTTTGTTTAAAGGGCCAACTCAGTAGTTTCAGACCCATAATAATCCTTTAAAAAAAATAATGAGACCTGGTTTTATAATGTGTATCTCATGATTCTGCAGAGAAGTAATGACAACTAAGAATTTTATTTGATCTTTACACGACCCATTGCATCTTTCATGTGGTTATGAAGACACAATGAGTAGCTAAATAGTATCCTTTTTTTTCTCTCATAAGATGGCCATGAGAAAGGACATAGACCAGGCAGAAGCCTGGATTTCCCACTCTGTGTTCACTAACTGCAATACCAGATACACTAAAATTTCCCTCTGTTATTGCCAAATTCTGTCAACTTCTGAAGTAAAGGTAGAGGACTATGCCTCAAGTATGTCTCAAAACATCCTCAATACCTCCTCCAGGTACTGAAATGTACCTTCATGAAGTTTATAGATGCTACAAACTTGAGAAGACCAGTTGGTAGCTTGAGGGCAGGGCTTCTTCCCAAGGGGATCTAGTCAACCTGGAGGAATGGGATGACCAGAAACTAATGAAGTTCAACAGGGACAAATTCAAAGCCCTGCCCTGGGCAGGCAGAGGCCCAGCAGTGATCCAGGCCAAGGAGCTCTGCAGGAAAGTATCTGGAGCCTGTTTTATTTTTTTACAGACGCTGGGTCTGGAACAGCTGAGAGAAGCTCGAGGAGAGGAAGCAGGAAGCACTTCTATTGCTGTGAATGCAATGGAAAAAATTCTATTAATACTCCTTAAGCTACTATAAATTAACAAAAATGTTCTAAATACCTAATGTGTGATGCTAGACAGTTCTGAAGATAAATGCATTTGTATAGTGTATTAATTGGACTGGAAGTAAGATAATTATGAAAAGACAAATGTTTGACCCTTCCCAGTTGCTTTCAGAATGAGTTCGTGTCTCTAGAGAAAAGAAAATTAGATTTCTTTTGCAGATGAAACAGTCTATTCAGAATACACATTCATCTCATGTTTATAAGTAGATTCCATTTCAGATATATGAGTAGTGTAGGAATTCTGTGTCGCTTTTGGTTTTTGAAGAAAGAAAGGGAAATACGGAGGTCTCCTTGCTTTCCCAGTTGTTTGGGTTTTGGTTTGTTTTGGGGTTTGTTTGTTTGGTTTGGTTTGGTTGGTTTTGTTTTTTGATGTTGTTTTGCTGTTTGGTTTTTTTGTTTGTTGTGCTTGTGTTTTTTATTTTGTTTGTTTTCTTTTTTCTTTTCTTTTCCTTTTATTTTTCTTTTCTTTTATTTTTATTTTTCTTTTTATTTTCCATTCAGCAAATACAGAATTTCTCCAGATCACCAGGTGAGTGCTTGTACAGCCAATGGGTTTTGTAGCACAGCACTTCTCAATCCAGCAACTGATCAAATAACAACACTTCTCTCTTATAACAAAAAGGTTCCATATTATCATAACGAATATTTGTCAAAGTATGTGTATGATTACTTATACAGAGATGTAAGACTTACTAACATTAAATTTCATGAGGGCTTCAAATGATGAATAAAAGAGTAATTAATATGATTGGTTTATCCACATAAAATTATGCTTTGAAATTGTTTCTGTTTATTATAATAATAAAATGAGGCCTAAAAGAATGTCTCCCTTAGTTATTTTAGTGTGTGCTTACACTTTTATGCCATATTATTTCTGAAAACCCTGAAAAGAGCATTATATAATGGCAATATTTATAGTCTTGTCTTCATTCTCGTGCCTGGAGAAGAAATAAAAAAAGGATCCTCCTTCTTTAATAGAAGATAATCAATACAAGAAAACAACAAAAAAATAATTCTGTTTTTGATAATTAATATCTGGAATGATTAAAATTTTAAGCAACTTGTAATGTTTCAGAAGTTACTTCTTTTCCAGGTATCAGTTTCTACACATACATTTCTCTGCCAGCATTCAGACCTAACTCATTTCATACAGTTTGCTCTCACACAGAGGTAATACTATTGAAGGCAATATCTGCTCCCTTTGTTCAAGGTCTTCAGCCAAACAGTAAAGGTTTTTATTAGGGAGAAATAATTTCAAACTATTCTATTTGGACTAATCCTGGATTCAATGAGAGAGCTGCCAGAAAAAGGGCTGGATTTCTCACTATAGAGAATGCATCAAAACTTGAACAAAAAAGGGCTGTACTTGCACAGAGCTTCCAAGTTGATCATCCCTGCTTTCTATAACCTCTCCAAGTCCCACAGTGGTTTTGCCCCTGTTTGTGCATCCACAGCTAGTAGCAGTGCCAAATAAATCAGCAAAGTGCTTAACATGTGAACGCAGTGACGTGACAGTTTCTGTCTGTCCATGAAACTACCCCACTCTGAGTCGAGAGCAGCCTTGCTGATTAAACAGCATTTTTTTTTTTTCTCACTATATGTTCTGGCTTCTTCCAGAATGACAGCATCTGAGTACCATGGCAGACACAGAGACTCATCATGCAGCAGCATCTTCTGGATTGGAGGGAAACCTGGAGGCAGGCAAATCTATGGAGTGAACTAATACACAACAGGGATTGTAAAGCCTAAAGATGGAGGGGAGATGGGAATGGCTGTGAGTTACAGCTCTGTTTGGACAAGTGCTGCCTCAGCAAGTAACAGGATAATACAGCTGGAGACCACATTATCTTTATTGTGGAAGCTCTCCAAGCTCCTCAGGGGGATGGAGAAGATCTGATAGCGATTGCTTTTACAGTTATTTTGAAGCTGTTCAGAAAAAGATTGCTCACTCAAGGCATGTCGTAAGACACCCTCTGTTTTTCTAATGTCTTCACCAATTCATTGTCTAACATTTAATTTTCCTGGGGCTGGATTCTGCCAGCTCATTTGGAACTGTGATGTCCCCCAGGCACAGTTGCATTGATTATGTCGGTAAAGGTGGCAAACTCATGTCTGCGTTAAGAGCATTCTGCTCACAGTGCAGTGAGCTGCAGGGTTATGAATATCAGGGTTAAATGCACAAAGGCCACTCCGCAGTCCGTAATCCAGTATTTCAGTGATCTCCCAGAATGAATCAAATTGCTTCAGATTACACAGTTTAGAGAATCAAACCTTTTGGCCTTCCTTCTGATAACAATAACCTTTGCACAGAACTTTACTGGTCACAACACAGGATTGAATCATAGAAGCACAAAAACTGGAAAAGACCTTTAAGATCAAGTACAACTCTTAACCTAACAGGGCCAATCCCACCACTAAACAATGTCCTTCAGTACCTAATCTATATGTCTCTCCAGTCCCTCCAGGGATGCAGACTCCACCACCTCCCTGGGCAGTCTGTTCCACTGCTTAACCCTTTTGGTGAAGAAGTTTTTCCTAATGTCCAAACTAAACCTTACCTGGGGCAACTTGAGGTCATTTCCTCCTGTCTTACCACTTGTTCCCTGGGAGAAGAGACCAACCATCACCTCACTACAACCTCCTGCCAGGAAGCTGTCAAGAACAGGAAGGTCTCCCCTGAGCCTCCTCTTCTCCAGACTGAACAACCCCAGGTCCCTCAGCCGCTCCTTACAAGACTTGCTCTCTAGACCCCTCACCAGCTTCGTTCCCCTTCACTGGGTGGATCTCTCCACTTTTCAGAAGTATGAACAGTGTCAGGGAACAGACAGAATCCTTTTTCAGTTTGAAAATTAAACAGAAATACAGGGAGGAGAAGACAGCCAGGGGTTTCCTGAATGTTTTTAGCTAACACGCTAACACTCAACTGAAGTGTAAACAGGGAAAAGCTAATCCAAGAAGTTATTCTCTCCAAAATTGAGGCTGTCAATTGAATTTTCAATTTAAAATTATGTCACAAAAACTTATCAAATCTACACAGTGGTTTTAAGAAGCATCTATAATCTGAAATTCTTATTTTCTTAATCAGTTTGGTGTACAATACAGTGATTACATTAAAAAAAAAACCAAAGTAGTTCAACATTGCAATGTGATATCTGCAAAAGTATTTTTGAAAAAACAACAACTCTCAAATCATAGGATTATTCAAGTTGAAAGAGACCTCAGGGACTCTGGGGTCCAACCTCCTGTCCTGAGCACATCAGCTCTAGGGTAAGACCATTTGCTGAGGTCTTGAAAACCTGCAGGGATGGAGATGGCATGACTTCTCTGGGCAACATGAGACGGTCTCCACAAAGAAAAAGGGGCTTTGATTTTCTCTTGCAGTCTCATCATAGACCACCACCCACCCTTGCAGAAATAGCAAGTGGAAATATATACTGGGAAGGTAAAAATTATTTAGAAGTTCCCAGGAGGGAGCAAGCCTTTATCTTTGCAAGCCTGTGCAGGTTTTCAAGATGATGCGAAGAGCATCTGGGCAGAAGAGTGAGTGTGTGCAACCTTGGATGGCTCCTGCGTGAGAGAAGCAGGGAAAGGTCCCTGTGGTGGCTCACACACAGACACTGCCTGGGATCTGACCAGGAGAAAGGCGAAAGCGTTGAGCTGAACATCATTAAGGGTAGCCTGACTGTAGCTGTGCTTTCCTGGCTTGAAATGAGAACAATTGTCCTTTCTGGGAAATTAATTCACTATTTTTCACATGTTTTATCTCTTTTTAATAAGCCATTGCCAGTCTACTGAAAAGGTACTGTCAGGAAACACCTTCCTTATTAACACGTTCTGCAGGAATGCCTCTACTCTGGTATTGCTTTGACTACCACAAACTTTGTGTCTCTAGTAGCAACTGAGGAACAAGTGCTGTATGAACCAATCCCATGTTCCACAGCAGAAAATCTTGCTAGACTTTTCTCAGAGTGCTGGGTTCAAATCACTGTGATGGCAAATCACTGTTTGTGAAGGACAGATCTGTGATGGGAACCACATCACAGTGCGACAAGCTACTTCACTGCAAGAGTTTGCTGCATATACTGTGTTCGCATTTTTATGTTCCTACAGATGTCAGATTCACTTGAGATTTAAGACCTGTCTTCTGGGACACCTTTAGAAGTGACAGGCTAGACTTTAGCAGGTTTGAATCTTGACAGCTCGCATCCTTTTGTTGAAGAATGTCTCTACAATGAGATAGAAATTCAGTTTTTATAGCATTTTTGACCCCTTTTTACTAACAGTGTGTTAAAACCTGCTTCCCAAGGTACTAATTTTTACCCTCTGAATTTTGACAATGGATGTAATATATTAACAGTTCATTATCAATGATACTCTAAGTCAAATGAAATAGTCTAGATTGGCAGATGTCAAATCTCTACCTTACGCTTTCAGAAACATTCATTTTCTTCTGATGTTATAATGTCCTAAACTAAATACTGCACATCTGCATTTTTCTTCTATTATTCTATGTGAGAAAACAGTGGGGGCTACTCTACATTCCATGATTGTTCTAGTAGACCTTATGTGTCTACCAAAAAATAAATTTATGAGGAGAAAAAAAAATCTGAGACTAATCTAGGTTTTAAATAACTACTTACCTCCCAGCATTCAAAAGTAGCTTAGAGAAGTGCAACCACATGATAAGAGATTCTTATCTTGAACACCTTAGAAAGGAGGTCAATGAAGAGATAGGAGGTCTTATTAAGCGGATTTTTTAATGTTTTTTTTTTTAAGCAATGTCATTTTTAATTAGAAGGAGATGAAGGGAGAGGAAATGATTAAATCCTTTCAATAAAACTTGATCCAAAATATGTATCTGGATAAATTCAGAGCTTCACACAGAATAAAGCGAAATACAAGTTCGGGGGTTTTTTTAATGGTTCTGTGATTATTTTCTTGTAATGACTGTCAAACCTTTTCATAGTTAGTTCTGACTTGTCATAGAAAAGGTGGGATTACTACAAGTTTGTGGGACAGAAATGATTGGATGATCCTAATGAATAAAACAAAAAGTTCTAGATGAAGGAGACTTAACTGGTGTAGTCTACCTGGACTTTCAATGTTTTTCTGCACGGAAGGTCTCTCCTTAAAGGTCTTTGAAACTCTTGCAATGTTGAGCATCAAGAAGATGTATAAGAAGAAAACAGAATTAAACAGGAGGTCAGTTTTCACAATGCAAGGTGGTAACTCTGTACCTGTGCTTTTCAACATATTCGTAAACTGGAACGGAGAATGAATGATGTGACAGGCTGAGGGACATGGTTGCCATTTGCTGGTTTGCAGGTTTCACCAGTAACGAAAATAAGGAGATGTCCTAGACTCCCACACACAGACACACACAGACACACAGGGGAACACCTCTGTGATGCACCTGTAGTTTCTCAATAGCCCATCAGTGTGGCTGATGAGGTTTGTTTTTTGCCATTGTGTCCATGATTGTGTTGTTGTGTCTGTGTCTCTGTATAATTTGATTCCATTTCCCACTTTTTCACCTAATTTCCTGATTGACATTGTCTCTGATCAGAGAACCTCACTGCAACAAACACTCTCACACCCTCACACACCTCATCAATTAGTGGGACTGACCAAGTTGTGTTCTGCTTCCTTTATAATTTGTTTCACGTTTGGCTCCTTGGCATGTTCTTGTTTATGACTTCTCTTTTTCTTTATTATCCCTTTCTGCATTGAAAAAGGTCCTTGACCAGGTGTCTTTAAAGGAGCTGATACTCTCCTTTCACATAACTTCACACAGTCCTCTTTTGGCTGAGGAATCTGAGATTGCCCTCAGTAGAACATCACTGGAATTCACACTTATCTTATAGCTTCCTCAGTCATTCATTTTGGTCACCCTGGCAGACCAGATCCAGGAGGAATGTAACTTTGATTTTTGATCCAGTGTGTCAATTTTTATGACCACCTTATAGCAACTAATAAAATCAGGAGTTCTTAGTCAGACAGCAGGAGAGCAGAATTCAATTCCTTTACTGTCTGATCTGAAACAAGTGTATGAGCCAACACAGGAAAATATTTATCCTGTGGTTTAAGACTTAATTTTGTGCTGATGTGTACAGTTTGCTTCCCTTGTTCTGCCAAAAATGTGAAATGCTGTTTCTTGGCTCGTCTTTAAAATCTGTTTAAGAAAGCTGGTGTCTAAATCTCTCTCTGATGCCAATAGCCTGATGTTTACTTTCTAGACAGCATTTTTCTTCCATGCCCTCCTCTCGGTTTGTTATTTCTTCCATTTTGTAAACAAACCACAGCAAACTAATTTTTAAAAAGTCCTCCAAATAAATCCCACATTTGAAAATTAAATGCTGTGTTTACAAATCCCTGAGTAACTAAACAAAGAGAGAAGCTTATTAAGTTTTCATCTCAAAACCCAACGGATGGTGTTATTACTAGATGATAATTCTGATATTAATAAAATCTCTCCTCTATTCTATACAACTGCCTCAAATGAGGAATGTGTCTTGCTCTACAGGAGACAAATTCTAGATTTTTTCTCATTAGTAAGTGTTATCTCTCACAAAAAAAACTATAGAACTTAATACATCTGAATAACATTTATACTGTAATTCCAGTTCAAAAAATTGGAATGATTCACAGTATTATAATCTGTGAAGCGATTATAAATATTAACCCTCTGAGGTAAATAATGACCATAACTAAACATTTCCCTCAAAAATAGGCTCCTCTTCCCAAATTGAGGAGCACCAGCATTACCTGCAAATAACTTGGACCAATTCTTTGATAAATCCAGTCCTCACGAAAGAATTATAAACTGGTGATAGATGAAGTAGTATAAACTGGATATTCTGAAAATAATTTCTGAGGCCTATGGAGCACTGAAGGACTCTTCCATTCTCTAGCTGGTAATCTGTTGAAAGACTAATTTTTTCCAGGTATTTTCAGTCTTAGAGAACAAATTCAATATGGCAAAACAAAAATAATAACATGAAAAACCTAAGAATGGCTGAAGCCCAAATCAAAAGAGATTTTTAATTCTTCATCTGTAATATCTTCCTTGAAAAATAATCTATATGAAAATTGGAAGTTAAATGGCACTCTTTTTATGTTAGAAGACAAGGAACATCTTCTGTACAAGCAACAATATTCTGAGGGTTAGCAAATTATAGAATAGTCAGAAGTTTTGCATTCATGTGCATTGTGTGCTCCAGCACTGAATCTTTTTGTCTCTCTACCTTTATTCCTCCACATAAAAATAGCATTTTGCAGAGCTTATTTTGATAGATTATACAAAATCCTGTTACCTTTTGCACACTGGAAAAAATAAATTGAAGAAACACACCTTTTTAAGGGAAGCATATATTCAATTTTACTAAGACCTCCATGGGAATTATTACCAGGAAGCAAAGAACATTTATAGCTCTTTTTCTTTTTCTTCCAACCCATCTCATCTATTAAAAAAAACAACCAAACAAACAAAACCAACAAAAGAATTGTGTTGCAGCTCTTTGATTTCTACAAGAACATGCAATTGCTCAGTGATCTTCAATGTCATCACTTAATGAGCAGAATGGGGGAGATATTGTAAACCCACACAGGTTTGTGCTGTGCTTCACAGAGCAGAAGGAGAAACCATCTATCTGGCAGCAAAGGTGGAATGTTGTTGCCCTGGATGAGCCGGTTTCATTGTCATAGAGTTTGTTATGAAATCTGTTATAAATTAAGTTAATTCGCTTTTTAGCTTGTTTTCAAAAAGGTAACAACTCAAAGACTCAGTAGCTTCCTGGACACATATGCCTGAGCTCCTATGCATCCCCAGAACCACTGCTACATTTTGAATCCTTTGTCCAAAGTAGAAAAAAAATAATTAGATAAATTACCAAAAAAAACCAAAACCAAACCAAACAAACAAACAAACAAATCCACACACAAAAAAGTCTGGTAATAGGTTACTAGAGGCTTCAAAGAGAGAGACTCTGTTTTGTCATAAATTCTACACTGTAGCCTCTGTCCTTATTATACCCTGCAGAATCAAGGCATACCCAGAAAAATTATCTTAGTGAATTAAACACTATTTACTTGATCCTAAATGAGATAAAGAGAGCTTTGCTAAAGACAAAACAATCAGTCAGGTCATTTGTTAAAGTGCAGTCCCAGTTCCTACTCTGTCTTTGAAAATACCATCCATCTCCAGGCTGTATTATTTTAAAGTTGTATTCATTTTGAAATAATTAATTTGAATATTTCATGTGAAAAGTAGGAAACATCTCCTTAATGAAGGAAGGGAGTTTGCAAGAGATAACATTGCCATTAACGAAGTCTAATTAGAGATTCATTTAAAAAATAATCTCCTGTGCTAATTTATCATGGAAAGCTAATAGAGTTCTAACTTGAGACAAAAATAGTTCTTTGGAGTTTTATAAACGCTCTTGTCTAAGTTAACTATTTCTGTTATTGACAAAAATTAAATTAGTGTGTTACAAACCTGACTATTAGATAAAGAAAATCATTGTATGCCATACATCAGTTTTGTCAAGCTATTTTTGTAAGGGAGTTGTATTTTTTCATCACTGTAGGTTTTGAAAGAAAATACTGGCTGGGTTTTTTTCAATTTTTAGACACACTGTTATTCTACCTTTATTTCCATCGATTAAAAAAAATTCTGTGTTTCTTCATAGATGACAAGGATTAGCCTCACAATGTATAATGCCAATTTCACTTTATTCACATTGTTTCATCTTCAGTGTTTCATCTTTTGTCACACAAAACATCATTTTATTCTCCCATTTGGACTGCTGAAATTCTCTTCTAATCCTCTTCTGTCCTGGACTGTATTTCTGTCCATGACTAAGAGACATGTCCTGCTACTTTACATGCTATAGGAAGGTAACAATTGCTCTTAGTAAACTGAAGATGGCAGAAATTGATACAAAAGGTTCTCAAAGAGAGCATTGCTCAGGTGAAGGGCCACTAGTTAGCACATGTGATGGATGTAATCTGGAGCAGAAGAAATTCCACAGAAGCATAAGGAGAAACTTTTCCACTGTGAGAGTCACGATGTTCTGGAACAGGCTGCCCAGAGGGGTTGTGGAGTCTCCTTCTCTGGAGAGATTCCAAACCCGCCTGGACACGTGCCTATGTGACCTGCTCTAAGTGATCCTGCTCTGACAGGGGGATTGGACTAGATGATCTTTCAAGGTTCCTTCCAACCCTTAACATTCTGTGCTTCTGTGATTCTTTGTGACATAGGAGATTTGGGATATGATTAGCTCATTATAAAGAAAAAAAAATTATAATCAGCCTTCTACAGAATAGAAAATGAATTTCATGGTGCATCAATATCTTCACTCTGGAAGTAATTTTGCAGGTGAATAATTTTGATGTAATGTGAAGGAAATGGAGAAAAACATGTTCCTTAGGACCACACTGCATTGATATCTAAATGCACATGTGTGATCTGTAGATCTATGTGGTTTTATTTATAGATCCACATATGTACGTGGATATTCACATATATTCACTACATAGAGTAAATTAAAATTTTAAGCATAAAAATATAATGTATTCCATATTTGTATACTTCTTTTTTAATCAGGTAAGCTAAGAGGCACATTTTATTAAAAAGGATTTTCTTGAGAGGGAGCCCACTTACTAAATATTGGCCTATTGTTGCTCTTAAGACTGCACATTATCCAAGCTTTAGACCAAACTTCATACAAGTTTTCAGATGATAGTTCTGCTGCAACACTCTGTCCATGTAGAAGGAAGCTGTATTTCACTATGGTCACAAACAGGTGTTTCCACAGGCAGCCTAGAAAATGTGCAAGATCCCTCAGCCATTCATACAAATAAAATTCAGTAAACACTTTGCTGCCCTAGGCAATGGCCTGCTCTGTCTACTTGGAAGGGAGAGGTCAGCTTCTGATGCTTCATTAGAAAAGTATTGAGCGACATCAACTCAGTACTGCACTTGCTTTTTAAAAGGGGAGGAAAACAATGCTTCAAAGTAGTGTGGTTGGGCTTATATGACTTTGATTTTTTTCTTTTTTTTTAGCAGAAGAAAACAGATCAATACTGCAACCACAAGTATGACAAAAAGTCTTTTTTCTCCCCCCCCCCCCCATTTAGTTTTTGGATGGTCAAGAACAAGTTTTAGAAGCAAACTGAAAACTTTCAATTGTGACAAACTAATTAACATAAATTTAAATTACAGAATTACATGGTAGCAATTGTTCGGATAAATTATCAGGCAGCGTGCAGTCCTCTCAAGTATGGAAAGATATCTTAAAGGGCTGATATTTTGCAGACCACTTGAAAAAACCTGATTACATGCTAAATATTATTCACTTTTTTAATTTTCTTCAAGTCATTGCCGTGATGTTAAGATGCATACACAGTGGAATTTCCAGGATTAACCCTTAGAAACTTCTTTTATCTTCTTTAGACAGGGGAAAATGGGATGGTAGGACCTCTAGGTAAGGAACAAAAGCTGAATGCTTGTTTGGAAGGGACTTCTGCAGATCACTTAGTGGTCCCTTCCAATCTCTACCGTTCTGTGGTCTGCATTTCAGCCTCCTCTAGGAAGAGCTGCCCAAATGTTAGCTGTATACCCTACTGCTCAACTGGGCCAGGTCCCTTCTGGATGGGTGGGGACAGAAAAGGCAGGTTTTTCTGTGAAATTATGAGAATTTAAGGGAGTAGAGGACTGGCTTTGTTCCTCTGACTTGAATATTCTTAATTCCCAAAAGTGATGTTCAGTGAAAGCTGCTTTTCTCACAAATTTTGATTAATATTTTTTCTAATACCAACCGAAGCGAGTGAAATACCTTCAGTGATGGATTTTATGCATGCACATGGAGTACCTTGTCTTCATTTCTAAGAGAAAAAAACCCCACCTAAATAACTGCTTAATATTGCTTTTGTTATTTCCTTTATGATGTTCATAATTGCATTGCTGATTTTTAATTAAAGATGTATTTTGTGAAATATGTCACATAAATAATCCTACTGAGCCATACTTTTAATAACTATTCATCATTCATTTAGTAGGTACAAAGGGCAGAGGAAACAATTACTGAAATGTGCTTATACAAGGCAGAGCAGAACACAGGAGACTTTACAGAGCATCTCATTGTCTGATTAAATCCATTGATGGGTTTACAATGGGCCCTATTTTAACAGATAGGACAAATTTACTGTCGTTGCATCCTTTGTTATTAAAAACAATATCCTAATTATTCCTGGCACGTTATTTCTTGGCATTACGCCCTATTTCTTGGCATCACGCCGCATTATGGCGGCTCATAAGCTAAACGTTTATCTCCTTGCTGCCTTTTTCCTTCCTTCGGGACTGTGGGGGCCGGGCGAGGAGGGAGGAGGCCGCGGCCCGGGGCCGGCCCACGGCGGCCAGAGGAGAGGCCCCGCGGGCGCTGCTGCTGTGCCCCGGGCGGGCCCGCGGAGGGCGGCGGTGTGGGGAGGGGAGAGGCCGGGCCGGGCCGGGCCCCGGGGCCTGGCGAGAGGAGGTGGGCGCAGCTCCCCCGGCACCTTCGTCCCGTTGTGCCCGGGGACTTCGTAACACCTTCTTCTGAGGGGCTTTATGAAGCTGCTGCGGCTCTGGCCGGTGACCGACTGTCCCGGGCTCGGCTGGGAGAGAGTCCCCAGGGAGCGGAGAGGGGACAGAGCCGGGAGAGCTGCCCTGAGCCAACCAAGGGGATCTGCGGGGCCACGCGGTGCCATGCCCAGTACAGGAGCTGGGGATTGCCCTGGGAGCTGGGCTGAGTATCAGCTTCTGGGTGCTGAGCAGATGCCTTGTGCATCACTTGCTTCGTATATTATTATTACTTTGTTGTTATTATTATCATATGGAGTATTATATTATTACATTTGGAGTACTGTGTTCAGTTCTGGTCTCCCCAGTTCAAGAGGGACAGGGAAATGCTGGAGAGAGTCCAACAGAGGCTACAAAGATGCTGAAGGGACTGGAACATCTCTCTGATGAGGAAAGGCTGAGAGCCCTGGGGCTGTTTAGCCTGGAGAAGAGAAAACTGAGAGGGGATCTGATGGATGTTTACAAATCTCTGCAGGATGGGGGTCAAGCAGAAGGTGTCAGTCTCTTTTCAGTGGTGCCCTGGGATAGGATGAGAGGCAATGGTAGCAAGGTGGAACACAGGAAGTTCCACCTCAACATGAGGAGAAACTTCTTCCCTGTGAGAGTGAACAGAGGCTGGAACAGGCTGCCCAGAGAGGTTGTGGAGTCTCCTGCTCTGGAGACTTTCAGACCCCCCTGGATCTGTTCCTGTGTGGCCTGCCCTGGGTGACCCTGTGTTGGCAGGGTTGTGGGACTCGATTTTTTGAGGTCCCTTTCAACCCCTGCCATTCTATGATTCTGTGGTTTGCTCCTTGTAGCATGTTCAGTGCTATAAAACATTTATTAGGAACGTTATTAGAAATTCTTCCTCGACACGTGTCATCTCTGCTCAGCTGAGGAGTCTTTCACTGGCTTGCTGGCTGTCATCTGCTCTTTTAAGTATCAGCTCATGAGCCAGCTGTTGGACAATTTTAGTGAAAAGAGCAATGTATATCCTCATTTATTTTTTCCAATAAAATAAATTTTAATTGTTTTTTTTTCCTTCCCATTTTTATATAAAGAGTGTATCAGGTCACCAGAGGGTTTCTGAAATCCAGGAGCAGCTACTTATATGTGTGTAGAAACATAAGACATAAGTAGACACACTTTAGAACATGTAAACGGGGGCTTGATCAGCAGGTGAGAACGTGTTTCACAGTTTAGTGGGAGAAGACAAACGGTAGTGGGAAGGTGGGAGGAACAAGCAGCATACTAAGTTTGAAGTGATTTTTACATTATTTTCTAGTATGTTTTCTTGCACACAATGTAATATAAGAAGGTATTTAACAAATATTGTTATTTTTCCTAAGAGCCCACTTGATTTTTGTTATTCATTGCTACGACTGTCTTTTCTTGACATGTCATAAATCACGTTTTCTGCCCACTAGTAGACGATACTATATAGAGCTGTCTGAGAGCTAGTTCTAGCTAAGTGGAAAATTTTCTATTGTATTTAACTGCTTACTGGTTTTGTGGAAATTATGTTACCAACAGCCATTTCACCTGAAAACAAATAAAAATTTGAATTCTATGTTGTTGCCATACTACATCACTTCTGCGTTTTTTATATTCATAGATGACTAAAAAAAAAGTGTGACCAAGATGTCAAGAGTCTTCTAGAACCACAGCAGACACCTATTTGTATCTCTAGCTACCCAAGTATGTTTGAAAAGGTCTCATCTAGAAAACATGATGATAACATTTTCCTTTAAAAGTTTAGTGGAGAACATTTCCTCTTAACAATGTGTGCAATATTGCTTGACCTGTTGGCGCTCTCTTGTTAGCTGCAGATCATAAATCATTGAAAAATTACTGACAGGCTGTATCACTAACATGTTGTACCTTATTCTGGGACTTAATTATATCAGCATCCAAAGGCAGCACCACTGAAAGGGGTTTGTCAGCATTTTCAGCACACATTCATTTTTTTTCCAAGGTGGATCAAAACTTAGCATGTCAGTAATTTCAAAACTGTATCTGCTTGAACAGCCACAGAAGTCGTCAGTCAGGATTTGGTTTTAGTTAGCCAGAATATATTTTAGTTTCACAGCAGCCTTTTTGTATTTTTAGAAGGTCCTATTAAAAAAATGTTCAAAGTTTTTAATTTATTTGACTCCTAATTATAGGTAAGATAAATGGCTGTTGAATAATGAAGTGTTAAATACATTCAGTGTATACACAAAAGTGCTCTAGAGTGGGAAAGAAAAAGTTATCAAAAATAATTACCTGCTAGTTGTACCTCCTGGGATCATAGTAAGTGAAATGACATTGTGATTTTTTTGGGAAACAAAACAACAACAACAACAAGAGTTGTGAAAGGTCCAGGAGTTTTTACAGCAACATGCATTAATAGAGACCGTTTTTCTTTCATGTTTGCACATCAAGCTTTTACTCGTTTTGGATATCTCTCTTGGTAGTTTTTTCCTGTCATACTAAGGAATTTATATTAATATAATATATAGTGTAAGTATGGTCTAGAAATTAGTATTTTAATTTTAACTATGATTAAAACCTTTAGCTAAAGTTTTTAAGGAAAGTTTTTTATTTCACACTGATTCAATTTTACTGAATGAGGCAGCAGGTACAGAAGAGAGGATGGATTAAATCAGGTAGCAGAGATTACTTTATTGCTAAAATATCAAATTAATCAACAAGGCTCACAATTTGTCAGGTGGAAACTGTACTGATGGTCGTGAATACTAATTACTAGGTGTTGACAGTCCAGAGAAAGTGTCACTTATGGCATCAGCAGTAACAAAAGGAATCATATATTGGACATTTTGCTGCCACTTCATTCTCTTGCACCACAGTCAATGAAAAGCTCTGATGTCCTGAGCTGTTGGCTCAGGACAACATGCAGTTGGAGCACTCTGGCTAACACTGTTTTGCACCTGGGATATACTCCAAATTCAATTTAACACGAAAAATTCCTCAACACCTTTGGTAAACTGCCTCTTCTACGTCTCTCTATCAACCTGTCTCTTGTGCAACCCTGCACTGTTCTGTGTCTATATTTTGGACTAAGACACGTTCTTTCCTCAAAATTGTTATATGATTCTAACGAAAATATTTCTGATGGGTTTTTCTAAATTGTATCTCTATCTGTGAGAGCTCTGCCACTGATTTTTTTGTCTCAGTGAAGTTTCCCCAAGATTTAATATTGTAGTCCCCATTCTTGGTCTTCTCACTGTATATTTAGTATAAATCAGAATCACAGGATCATATCATGGTGTGAGTTGGATGGGACCTTAAAGATCATCTAGTTCCAAACCCCCTGCCATTGGCAATGATATTTTCTAGTAGATCTGGTTGCACAGAGCTCCATCCAGCCTGATAGAGAGCAGATCCAGTGATGGAGCATGCACAACTTCTCCGGGCAACCCGTGCCCATGTCTCACCATCCACACAGTGAAGAACTTCCTAATTTCTAATCTAAACCTTCTTGTTCAGTTTCCCAGTTTGATTTCACTCCAAAGGTAGTAAAATCCATCCACAAGACCTGTAGGTACCTCCTTTCACATGTCTCCAATAGACAACTTATCTGCTCTTACAGCAGAGGGGATCTTGATCCATTTTAGTGAGCTGGTCAAGAACCAAAAATAAACCCAACCCCCAAAATATTAAAAATTCATGTTATGAAAAAGAACACATGACTTGCCTACACAAAGAACCACTCTTGTTTCTTGCCGGTGGGATCACTTCCTTCCTCAAACACTAATTAAATTAATGCAAAATATCAAGTCTTTGGAGCAGAAACTATCAGTCAGGATCTTGCCTCCCTTTTGCACTCAGAAGAATTCCTACGTTTCTCTTCTTGTATATTTGTTGGCCCAGCTTCCTCTCAGAGATGTTTGGCAGGCAAAAGGGATAATTATTTTTCCCTGTGTAACATATTTTTTTTTTCTGTGTAGCTGTGGCCTCAAGGACCACAATTCTGCTTCAAGATACATCACTGTAAATTGACAGCACTCTGGTGAACCAACGTGTGAGTTCTGACTTTATGCTGCAGCTTTCAAATACAGGATTCAGTGGAATAATTAACTTCTCAAAATTAGAAATATTTACTTAAATATTTAATTTTAAACTATACTGGTCTTACAAGTGGTTTGTTTAGGAGTTTTTTTGCACCTACACACACATGTGAGGAAAAGTATTAATTGGCAATACTACTGTAGGAGTATTTCATATGCTAATATAAGGAAAGGGAAAAGCTTTTCAGAAAGAATGAAACCTTGACAAAGATTTCAGCGGCACAGATCTAACCAGACTTCTTACAGTTTTCTTCTACAATAGTAATCAGCTTCAAAAGGAGATCTGCAAAACTTTGGCAACACAATGAGAGCACAGCCGAAGCCAAACCATGATAAATCACCAGGGATCTCATTGCAATGCTTATTAGAGCCGTACCAAACGTGGCTGAGCAACTGCAAAATCCAATCAAGGCCTTGTTCATCTCAGGGGGAAAAAAGCATCAAATGAAACCCATAAAAGGTAACTACACAGAGCAGCATCATATTCAGCTGTCAGAATAACTTTTGGGCTTCATAAGAAATCATATATTGTTTGTCTCTTGGAAAAATGCAGTCTCACAAAAGGTGACATTATACAAAGAAAAAAACAGCTAATGATTAGACTTTGTGTTACAGAAACGGGGTACAGGAAGCAAGGCATCCTCAGAATCACAGAATGGTTTGTGCTGGAAGGGACCTTGAAGATCACTAGTTCCAACGCCCCTGCCATGGGCAGGAACAGCTCCCACTAGAGCAGGCTGCTCAGAGCCCCATCCAGCCTGGGCTTGAACACTTCCATGGGTGGGACGTCCACAGATTCTCTGGGCAACCTATTCCAGTGTCTCACCACCCTCACCATAAAAACCATCAAAACCCATCCTTCCTATCTAAATCCACGCTCTTTCAGTTTAAAATGTCATCTCTTTTCCTGTCAGTACACTCTGTCAGAGTTCCTACCCATCTTTTCTGTAGGTCCCTATTAAGAACGGGAAGGCCAGTATGGAGTCTCCCTGGAGCCTTCTCTTCTCCAGACTGAATTAACCCCAACTCTCTCAGTTAGTCCTCATAGGAGAGCTGCTCCAGCCCTTGGATCATCCTTGTGGCCTCCTCTGGGCACACTTGAACAGATCCATGTCTTTCATATGCTGGGGCCTCAAAGCGGGCCCCAGCATGTCGGGGGGGGGGGGAAGCGTCTCACCCAAACAGAGCAGAGGGGCAGAATCCCCTCCCTCAGCCTGCTGCCCACACTGCTGGGGATGCAGCCCAGGGTGCCAGTGGACTGCGAGCTCATGTTGCTGGCTCACATCTAGCTTTCCACCCACCAGCACCCCCACGTCCTTCTCTGCAGGGCTGCTCTCAACCCCTTCATACCCCAGCCTACATTTATGCTGGGATTGCCCCGACCCAGGTGCAGGACTTTGCACTTGGCCTTGTGGAGCTTCATTGGGATTGCATTGGCCCATCTTTCCCTCCAGCATGCCAACCATATCACTCAGCTTTGTCTTGCTGGCAGACTTTCTAAGGGTGCTCTCCTTCCCACTGTCCACGTCTCTGACAAAGATGTTAAACAGCACCAGTCCCAATTCCACCCCTGAGGAATGCCACTTGTCACTGCTCTCCGCTTGGACATCGAGCCATTGACAGCAACTCTTTAAGTGTGAACACCCAGTCAATTCCTTACGCAGTGAGTGGTCCACCCATCTAATCCAAGTCTCTCCAATTTATAGACAAATATGTTATGTGAGACAGTGTCAAATGCTTTAGTCCTTCTAAAATGAATTTTCCTGATAGGAGGGAATTAGCCTGCAGACACAATGACTTCAGTTCCTAATCCCGGTGTTCTCTTCCAAAGAAAGTTCTGTGTCAGTCTAATCAAGTTCCTAAAGTAAGAAGAAAAGACCTGAGCTCTTAGTTTGCTCAGAATGAGAGCACTCATGTGCAAAGATAAGCAAAAACCAAAATCAAATTATATACTCTACACTTCTTTCTACTTCGTACATATTTTAAAAGCACTAATTTAAGTGGTGCTTTGCTGATAACAGCAGCCAAGGGTTGTCCATATGGTATTTATACAAAATCAATATTTCAGAGGAGCCTGAATCTTCAAGTGATGCGCACTCCCTGTGGGAAGGCAGGTTTTCAAAATGAATCCGATTCTCATTTCAGCACCTAGTAGGGACCAGTCTTGTAAAAGTGCTCAGCTCTCAGCAGCACCCGCTGCAATTCCATTAGACAGATTTTCAGAGAGCTTTGTAACCTAAACATGAGCTCATCTGAACATGCAGGATGAGATCACGTCCCCCTTGGAATCAGTTGCGATTTTGCCTCTCATGAGGCAAATGAATCAATCCCACAAAGGGGTTGCATCCCTTGAACTGATTGTGTATGCAGAGCTTTCTGAATATTTCTGGCTTTGGTGCTTTTATCTGAGGGTACCCAAAAAGTCTTCACTATGATTCTCCATACCAGAAAAGAAAGAAAAAAAAAAAAATTAAAAATCTGTAATAATCTTGAAGTATTTGAGCAAATCAACACAGTTCTGTAGAATTTTAAAGCAGGGGTTTTTTTTAAATGGATGAAGAACCTGTCCCACTGTGAGTCAGATACTTTTCCTTTCATTCAGTAAATGCTTGGTGAAAACTTTCTAGAAACATATGACTGTCTGTTAAATTACAGGCTAGCTCAGAAGGCCAGCACCATCCATACGATCCAGAGGCTAGCGGTACCATCCCAGGGGTGGTGGACACAAACCCTGTTTTTCCCAGAGCAAAGAGGCACATCAGCGGTTCAGAGTCACAAACACCTCAGCCGAGAGCAGCAGATCAGATGCAGGGTATGGTTTCCTGGCAGAGTGCAAGCAGCAGCAGGCACACTCACAAATGAAGCCTGTTCCCTCTCACCGGAATCAAAGACTGCTCAATCAGTTTCCTGTAGGACTTAACTGTAAGGGATCAGAATCTAGAACGAGCTCTTCCGAACGCTGGTGACTTCTTGTTCACACATACCGGGAAGGTGGCAAGCATACGGCTGGTTTTCTTTTCTTGCAATAAGCCTTAAAGGACCTCTGCTGAGCCCTGAGCCTAATTTACAAGTCAGTCTCCCTCCCCATGCCCCCCCTGCCCCCCGGGGTATTCAGTGAAGCAACAGTCATTGAATGTGCTAGACAACTGTCTGTCTAACGCTGCTCTGTGGGCATGTGGCGGGAAGGGAGCGGAGCCAGCACGCATGGCTTCCATATAATTAAGAACTTACTTTAACTGCTGCTTCAGTCCAGTTCCTAGAACCTTATTTTCAACCTTCCACTTGGATGTTTTAAACAAGGGCTAAACTCCAGGCAAATGGTGGTCCCGGTGCCCAGTTACGAAAGAAATCAATCGCACGTCATCACGGGAAAGGCACACGAAGCAAGTACCGCCTGTACCACAGCACTCTGAACACTGCTAACAGCAGGACACAGCTTCACTTTCACAACCAAATCACCGGGGATTTTCCTCTGTTTACCAAACACGACTTGTGAATGAGAAATGTTCCTCCCGTTATTTAAGCGCACCAGAACTTTATGGCTCGAGTTTCATTATTTCATTAAAGAACGTGTCATTAATTGGGTGGCACTTTCTCCCATATACAGCAGCTGGAGCTGTATTTCACAGGCAGCAGGCAGGAAATACTGAACCCGAGATTAAAGAATGCCAACCAGAGCTTGCGATATGGTTTTTCAGAGTGTTACAACGTACACAAGACCACTGCGCTGCCCGATGCTGTGTAACATACTGTTAGCAATTTACATTCATTTGCATCTTGCCACAACCCTTCTTTTAACAAGCAAGGTCAAAAGAATTCCCCGGGGAGGTAAGTCCGGGACAAGAACATTTCTTCCTAAATTGATGGGGAATTACAGATGTCCCACACTACATAACCACTCATATAAAATGAATTCAAACCACATACAGCGTACTTAAGGCATTGCTTTCAAGCTCTGTAAACTGCAAATATTTTGTAGCACAATGAAATGAGTATTTACATTTAAAATTTCTACAAACGTGTAAGGAAAAGGTGACAAGAAGTTACTTTCAACCGAGAGAAACCTTATCAGATGGGTGTGAAAACCGTGTCACATGGAAATCATTATTCAAATACATGCATGCAACTTCAGATCAGACCTCCCCGATTACTGTCTCTGTTTTGGGCCCAGTCCATCATAATTTGCTGAGTGCAGCAGCAAGAGGCAACTTTTATGTTTCTTAGACATACTTCTAATTTCAAGAGTGGATCAAACTACAGGATTATTTTGCAGTCAGTGTGCTCCACACTAGTCTTAGATTTTCCACAAAGCCTTTTAATTTATTTCCAGGATCAGAAAGCAACAAGATTGAGGAACCCAGGGTCTTCCTAGCAATTCTAGGACACTTAGTTATTGAGAAGTACTGAGGTCTCTACCAAAAGGCAGAACAAGGTTTTCCAATTTATCCTGGGGCAGAAACATTTTGAAGCACAAGGTCTTTCCGTACGGTTGTTTGAAAACTCCTGAGGTTCATAATTTTCAAGGAACTGGGCAAGTTACGTGCATGGATTACTTGACTAGTGCAATAGGAAGCTGAATGAAAGGTAGATGATAATGCGAGTTCCACATCCTCTGAAGCAACTGACTTGTTATATGTCACTACATCAACATGTTTTCAGTCATGTGTTTTACCTTGATTTTAGAGACGAACAGGAAGGAAGTACAGCTGAAATCAGAGAGCTTACTACTGATATACCTCATGTCATACGGAGAGATAAAGCAATGAAAAATCTTATGTTCTATAAACAATTTTTGTCTTTTACAGAACAAGTGATTTGTCTCTGATACGATGAGGTATGATGATACATTTCAGGACGGAGCAACAGAACTGGACATAAGTGTTCCATAGCTACTAGATATAAATTGACCTTTAAGCACCTTCAAACTTGATGAAAACCATTGCAATGACTTAAGGAGTCTGTTAACTTTGTTAGACCTTTTCCTACTTAGGATGTGCCTCTGTGCTTGGTTCTGAAATAGGAGGAGAGAGATCTCTGAGCGAGAAGAACATGATTTGAGAACTGCAAGCAACCTCCTGTTTTTATGCTCCCTCCAGACTGGTAGGTGATTGACTGCTTTACAGTATCATGTCTTATTAATATAAATCATTAATCTACTATTACAGTTCAAGTTGGCACTGTATGTTGCTGAAAGGAATAAAATCAAAAGAGCATTGTGATAAAATATTATCATCTTGTCATCACAGCAATTGTGAATGACAGCAATGAAATCCCCACAGTTAGCAGCGAAATCCCCTCTGATGAACTGTTAGGTATCTCATGGTGACATGGCTGCTATATCTTTAGGCCAAAAGATACACTGCACTGTAAAGGAAAGAGTACTCCCACAGTTTTAGAAACACTAAACGATGCTGCATGCCTGGACTGCCCTGACAGCACAGCCTGCCTGCAATAAATACACAGCAGCTGTGAAATTACCAGGCTGTGGAATCAGTCATGGACATACACAGAAACTTCTGAATTCCTCCTTTCCACTCAGCCAGACAGTCCTTTCTGAAAATACGAAACAAAACTTGAAGCCATATGAACTATGGTATTCCTATCTCGATTTTTTGTATGGGCCAGAGTGTCCAAGAGGTACTCTTTGTCTTTTACACAGAAGGCTTCAGTTCCCAAACCCAGGAACCTCAAAGTTCTGCAACAATACTGCACAGTTATCCAGAAAAGCATCAGAGCCTGCCTACAGAGACAAACATCATCCAGAGTCAGGTGAAGGGGGCCTGAGAGCATCCAGATTCTTTGCTGATGAGTTGGAACTGACAATGTAGGACAACCACAGAGTCCGTGCACCACAAGGCAACCACAGCCTTCAGATGGCTAATGATTCTGGACTCCAGGAAGAGTAAACTCCAAAACTTTGGAGTTGCCCAGTACTGGACCATCATTATGCTACCTAAAGTGGCCTTTATTAAGGATACCTCTAGTCACTGCTGGAGAGCCTGAAGCATCCACAGAACTAACATGAACTCCAGTTTCCCAGTTGTTTACACACATGGATCACATTTTATTTCTGAAAAACCATCTTCCAGTATTTCCTGCACTGAGTACTCTTCAGAACTTTTGAGGTGCAAGGGGGTTATATATTTTTTTAAAAATATTTTAATGTAAACCAAAATGATATTGAAAAAAATAAACTGCTTCCAAAATGTGACCCCCCTCCCACCCCTTCAAGTTATGCAATCCTGTATCTATTGTGCTTCAGTAATTTCCATGTAAAAGGATTGCAAAATGATGTGTTTCCACTGACCTGACTACACTGCAGACTACAGTGCAACACAGCTGAGAGGAACTGGGCTCACTGCAAAATTACTTTGTTAGAGGACTACGATAATCCATATCCCTCATGCTTACCTTCATGAAGTAAAATACTGAGCAAAAGCTATATTGGATCAACAGTATGTGACTGGTCAATACTAGTTTATCATCTATATGATTATATGGTAGACTTAAATGAAGAAAAAATGGATTTAATTTTTTTTAAAAGAAAATCTATATTTCTTTCCTCTACCATAACAAAATTCTAATAATTAATTAATGGGATCTTTAGCAGTGATATAGAGGGTTGTTACATTCTGATCTGGCTGTTACAATGATAAATGCCTTATTGAAAAGAAACGTTGATATGGTTAGAGGATGTTACCACGTCATCTTATAAAAAGAACTACCGCCGAGGGAGAGGGAGAGGGAGCATTCACTCCTACTCAAGCCACCCAACTTTCCTTTGCCTTCTACTCTGCTAACAAATAGGCAGCAGTATTTTTTTTTTCCTGGTATAGATCTGCAAAATAATTTTATTACAGCTGCTGCTCTTGCTAACCAATTAAGTCTATTAACAATGTACAAGGATTGTATAATTGCAATTAAATGTGTGAACAAAGCTGAGACCACATACTGGCTCAGTGACACACATCTTAGGAGTCAAAGTCTAAAAGCTGGGATGATTTTTTTCCTGTAGCTGAGTCAGAGGGAACATAAGACATTCATGCCCAGAAGCCACAGAAAATGTCACAACGGACAGACATCAAGCAGCTTTTATCCAAAACTCATCAAAGGGAAATTGCTGCCTCACAGTTCCTTTTAATATATCGATGACAATATTTTATATTGTGGTGGATGCAAAAGATGAGAGATTAACTGGCATAAACAAGGGTAGGATGAGTCAATGGTTAAGAAGTCTACATGGAAGTCAGATCATGCTCTGTTTCTGTAATACTTGAGAAGGTAACTGCTTCACAGATAAGTCTTATTTCCTTCTCAAATTTATCTTACCACTACACTTTGTCCAAAAGTTATCTATAAAGAATGGAGGGCAGATAAGTGCTGGCTGCACAAATCCTGTTCAGCACAGCAGCAAATTTTTGAAGACTCATGAGATGACTGTGGTGGGCATGAGAGTTATTTTAGTTGGCTCAATAGAGCAAATGAAGCAAACTGAAATTCCTCTGCAAATGAGGTTCTTCGAGTTCGGAATGATAAGATTTAGATGATCAATTTATTTCTTATACTTCTACATCACTCTTGGTGAGAACTCACTGGACCAGGACAGTGTGTGCTAAATGTTTCTCATGCTGATGGTTTCTTCTCTCTTTTGGATCAGACTTTCATAGTCAATGTAGAGTAATTCTTGTGTGTTTCATTCAGTAAATCCATATTTGCTCTACTTTAGTTAGGAATTTTAAGTAAGTAAAGAAAAAAGGAAATGTGATGATAGGGCTTTTGACCAATAGTGTTGACAACCTTGCTCTTTTAAAATACATTTTTCCACTGTCGAAAAAAATCATGTAAGAAAATAATACCGTTCATTTCAGTAGAAATGCAAGTCTGTAATAGTATAACTGACGTAGCTCCAGATTGCCACTTGCCTCAGAAAATGGATCTGCAATAAAGCAAGTCTAATCCTTCAGAATTTCTTTGTAGAATATCCATCAGGTGTAATACCAAAAGCCCTCTATCAACATCAAACATAAAGCAAGGCCTGTCTAAAGCATATGCAGTCAAAGTCAAGTCCTTCTTTAATAAAAATTACTTCTGAGAAGCCAGAAGGCAAAGCCTCCAGAAGATTTCTACTCATGGGGAGTGCAAGAATGTTTTTCTTTAATTGAAACAGGTGAAGATTTTTGTTAAGCTTTTACTTTCTCTAAAAAGCCTTGATGGCTGTCATCAATGTTATCTCTTGATCTAGGGCTTTTCTGTCAACATCTACAGGATTTTTTTCCAAGCAACATACCTCTTAAATGTTTCCGATTTTCTTTGACATTGAAAATGCACACTTCCATGGGAGAGGAAGAAACAAGGCTTGTCTTTTACTTATATCTTGTTTGTTTTCCACATATATTACCCCGTGACTGGATCTGAACTAATTAAGGAAGATTTATGGAGGGAAATTGGTGACTTGCATTGTTTGCATGTAACTTTTTCTCCCATATTAGTCCCAATGATGTAAATGGGAAAAAAACTGATGGCTTTCAGGACCAGGCAATTTTTACTCCTGAAATGGAGGAATTTCTTTTTTCCATAGTTTCCTTCCATTTATGGGATGTTCATAAGTTCATAACATTGCTGTTAACATTTATGTAGATTAGCAGTACATAATATTTCAGTAATTCAATTAAACAATTGAGTACACAAGAGAAGGAAGTTTTTATGAAAGCAATCAGTACCTTCAAGCAGTTTTATTTCCTGAATTAGAAAGTAATGGGGGATACATTTAAAAGAGTATTGTTGTGATAAATTCACAGGAGTTGAATTGGTTTACGAAAAACACCCCTCAGAATGTTTTCAACTGCAGATCTGGAATAAAAATGGTGGCATGAGTTGGTCAATTGCACTTCCTAAAGAATACAAGACAATGTATATATATATATATATACATAAATATGTACAAAGACAAAGTAAATATTTTGAGTCCCACTGTTCCTAAGAAAAAGTTGAGGGGTTTTGTTTCAATTTGCTGAGCTTTTTTAGTCTTTCAGCAGTGTTATCCCACCCCTGTTTATATTCAGTTAGCAGCACCAAACAATTTAAAAGACAGTCTTGTGTTTTGCCAGCAAGTGTTTTATTCAATATCAGAAAGGAGCCTGTTTTAGCTTGGCTGTTCATACCCTAAAATGATTTAACTGGCCCTTGGGAGCCAGAGCAATGCATTTGATTAAATCAGTCAACAATGGTTAATTGCTTCTAAGATCCTAAAATGCCTAAGACACCACAACAAGGGAAGTTCTTGCAGTCAGGTCTTGTTCTTTTATGTAAAAAGTTTTTCATATGTCATTATGACTTCTGTTAAATGAAATTTACTGAATATCAGAAAAATTAAGATAGACATTGTTTAGGACGATGGGCTTGGATTGTCTATAACAGAAGATTAATCACTTTATCTTCAAATTTTTAAGAAAAAAAGTACGTATCTTGCTCATACAGTTCAACCTGTGAGCTAAGAAAGAAAACAAACACTCTAAAATTTAAAGTTATTTGACTACCAAGAACTATCTC
>WUAM01000066.1:866988-891233 GCA_024336885.1 Actenoides hombroni | reverse complement strand
TGTAAAAATTTTTTGTGGTGGAAGATTACAGCGTTCCTTCCCCCGACCCCCCCCCCCCTCCCCCCCCCTATCTGTGTTTAGCAATCCAAAAAATAACACCACTAGGACCAAGGGTGTATCTTTCTTGGTGTAGGAGAGGAGATGGTCTGCAGGTCCCTCTACTCGCTTGAGGTCCTTTCTAAACCAAACTTTACTGTGACTCCATAGATGTTCATAACAAGCTCACCGGAGCAATACAATTCGTATGAAACAGAAAACCCAAAACTTTGCAGTAATGTAAGTGGAGATTTATTATATTTTAAGTCACTTCTCCCACTTCCCACCACATTGAGATACTTTTAGGCAAATTACCATGTTTTGCTTTTCCTTAAATCAAGACTTTTACCCTAATTTATGTTTTTGGCTCCTGTGTTGTTTAACTCTTACTTCAGCACTTTTTAAAACAGCTCAGAAAGTGCCATGTGAGGATGAGAAGACCAAACAATAATCTATAAAATATTTTTCCACTTCTTACATACAAAGCTAACAGTGAAATAGGGTCAGACTCATAAAAAGCTGTGTTTTCTCCTTTTTTTTTTTTTTAATGAAAAAGTGCTATTTGCTGAAATGACTTAAACCTGGCATTATTGCTGTCTAGGAAGAACTGAAATAACATATTTTCCCCGTTAGAATTCATTTTCAAAAATGTAGGTAGACTTTAAGAGTCATTAGAAATGATAGAAAAAGTGCAAATTGAAGCAGAATATTTTTTGGTAAGCAGCCAAAGAAGATTTGGAGATGGTATCGTATGTTTTGAAGAAATGTATTTGTAGGCTAGGGAGCAGGGAACTGAGCAAAGATTTAAACTGACTTAAATGTGGAAATGGTAAAGACAGGGGAAGAGATAGAGAGATTTGCACCAGTTTTAGAGCCTCCTATTCTAGTCTCCCCAGATGGTATGATGCTCAGGGCATTAATGTTACATGATATTTATAATGTAAAACTCAGCTCCCCTTTAAATCAGTGGAGATTTGACTGTTAAATTATGAATTAGGGAAATGTGTAAGTGCACCAGTGGAATCAAAGCCTCACTGACATAGCCCACTGAGTTCTCGGTGCTACAGCCTTACCTTTGGGATGGACTTTGAGGCAGTGTTTGTGGATAGGTGAAGGCTTTTCACAGTGGTTAGCAGGGAAAGAAAAAAAAAAAAAAGTCATATAAAACTGAATACTAAATCTCTGACGTTCTCTTTACCTTTTATAAAAAATGTGTAGTAATTGCACCAGCTATATAACGTCTGATTCTTGTTCTCTTTATCCTGCTCTAAATTAGCTAAACTGTATTAAAGATAATTATATAAACATAACTGAAATACCAGGGGAAAGAACAGCAAGTTCCAGCTACTTATAGTTTAATTTAATGATTAATTTTTTTTTTCGTTGTTCTCTTTTCTTGGTATAAAGCAAACATTTCTTGATTCAGAACTTGAAGTGGACTTAGTAAAATAGCTTTGACTAATTTTGGTGACATATTTTTCAAATGAAAATAAGAATCTGTTCAGGCTCTGCTCAGTTACGAAGCATTGAACTGCTTTTTGAACAGACTACGATGAACTAGTGCTCTAAACCACACAGATACATCATCTCTGAATGTATCCTTCTAGCACTGAAAGCGCAGTGTATTCTGTGCCATACTATCAAGAGCAATATTCCCATTTCTTTGGCATTTGTGAGATTTTACATGAAAAGTAGCATCCAGATTTGGGTCTTCTGCTGTATAAGGGAGATTTTCCCATCTGGAGAAGGCCAGGCCATTACGTGGGAGCATGTAATAATATATGAGGAAAAGCTGAAGGATCTTGCTTTCATCAACCTGGATTAACCTGGATGGGGATACTCTAATTACCATCCTTGATTGCATAATGGAAGGTCCTAGACAAGACAGGCAAACTGTGGAAGGACAAGAGGCAACAGGCACAAGTTGCAGGAAGGGAATTTTTGATTGGACATAAGAAGCACCGCCAAGCACTGTGACAGATTACTGAAGGAGATGTATTTACCATTCTTGGAGACCTAAAAAAGTCAGTTGGGCTTGGTGGAATGGCAACTTGATCAGTGAGTGGGGACACTGACTTTCTCATTACCCCACAGACTCATGTTTCCACTCCTGCTATTCCCTAATAGCAATGTCTAAATTACATCAGACATTACTGTCCTTTGCTACTGAAAGATAGGATGTTGTTCCTTCAGGAAAAAGTCTCAATCATTAGCATTTAAATTAATCATGGAAGCTGGGCTAAAAGCTAGCTTGACCTGTTGTCCTGAGGAGGACCCAAACTGCTACAACAAAAATCACATTTTGCAAGAAAGAGGCAAAAGAAGTTGCAGAGTGGATTCTCTGTACTGAAGGACTGAAGCCTGTTTCCATACATCTTCCATTTTATGTCTTATAACATTGCTGTCCCTGACTGAATCCTATCCATGTGTGACTCTTCAGAGCCAACTTGAAACTATGGACATGGATCGGAAACAAAAGACGATGAGGAGAAAGTATGAGATATCACCAGAAATAAGGAACTGTTAAAAAATGGCATTTGTTTGGTTTTGGTGGTTTGGGTATTTTTGGTTTTTAATCAGTAAATACTCATACAAATAATTAATCACAAGAAATGAGATAGAAGAATTAACAGCAGAGGAAGCTATCAACGATAATCTCCCGCAAATGTTGATGGCTTTCCAGATCTGCCGAGAAGAAATCTCAGTTCAAATAGTTTTCCCTATTCCAATGAAAACAGTTGTTATCTATGTGACTAGCTAGTGTGTAGGATTTTAAGGATTCATGGGATAAGATCCTTCACGGGACATTTTGGTTGACTAGTCTCCTTTGCTTGAAGTACTCCATAAATGGACTGTGTGATTTCTTCTAATGCAGTGGTGTGCAACTAAATGGAGAAGAGCTTAGCAAATATGACACACTGGAGTTCTACAAGTGTGTTTACTTAAAGAAAACCTTTTGCAGTGCACTCTGTATTTATGTGTTACATCTCTCAGATATATACAGTCACACAGAGACTAAAGTGAGGATCAGGGGTTTTCCACACCTCAGCTCTGTTTACATTTTCATATTCAGTTTCCTGTCTGGGGTAATAGTAAGAGGCAAGAGCAGAAGAAAGGAGGTGTTGCATCCTTTTTATGGGGAGGAAACAAGCAAATAAAAAAAGAAATTTGAACACAGTGCCATAGGAAAAACAGCAACTGAATCAATTCTCCAATATATGAGACAAGCAAAATTCAGATTTTTTGTGATGGCAAAGGAACAATCACAAAATCCTCCTATAAGTGGCCTAGACACTGGTCACCGAATGTCTGTGTAGAAGACAAGGTAATTGGTGGCATAGGCTGTGGAAAAACGACATGTGTTGTCAGCTTCCTGCAGGATAGGGGCTAGTTAAAATAGAGAGGCATTTTATTCCTCCAGAAGCTGAAATTAAAGAGAAAACGTACTTTAAATGTCTTGGAAATAACACTCATCTGTTTTCTTTAAAATAAACAGCAAAAAACCCCTTCAGATTTGAAACTATCTGAGATGAAGTTGGGGCACGTTTTTTTGTAAGCTCTATTTTACTTATTGGATAAAGGCAAGAATTGATGTAATGAGTATTAAAAGTTCATTTGGAATTGAGTATTTTATATTTTAATATTTTAGTCGATATAATTAATTTTTAAGCTTCCTGTGAGATTTTTAAAGAAAATTAATTTGGCAGTTTTCTTTAAAAATAGAAAACTGAGAATTTTAAATACATTGTTAATTTTAAAATTGGCGGGAACCAGTTAGATTCTCGTTTACCATCAGTGGAATAGCTGACCTATATTTTAAATGCTAATGATGCTACTGACATTTGAGAGAATTTTATTCCAAAAGTTAAAGAAAATACATGGCTTAGTCTAGTGCTAATTTTTTATTCGCTTAATGCTAAGCCTCATTTATGTTTTTAAACTTCATTAAAAATAACTGCGTGCCATATTATTTTAAATGGTCTCTCTGGTCAAAGAATTTCTTTTTTTTTTTCCCAGTATCATTTTCCTTTCCTTCTATTAAGGACTTTCTATTGATATTTTACTGTCACTTTGCATGCAATGTTATTTTTTCATAAATCATGGATTATGGGGTTTTTTTTCCTTTCTGAGATATCTATTGTAAGCACAAAATCTGACTATATGGAAGATCAAAGGCATCAGGAGGCTGTCCATGTTATACTTACATGCTGCAGAAATTCCCATAGAAATTCTCTTCTGTCTAAAAGACAATTAATGTACAATTATTAGATTCAGCCTGTGCTTGCCTCTTGCACCAAGAAGTTTCCTTTGGCCATTCTGAGCTGAGGAGTTGGCATTTTTAACAGACATTACTGTGTGACTCCCACCAAGATCTTTTACATCTATATAATGCTAGCACACTCTCACCATAATCTTAAACTATTATGTGACCTTTAGAAAAAATATTATTATACCTCTTAAGGGATTGAGACTGATTTATTTTTAATCTTTTTTCCAGTTCCCTGTATATTCACTTTGTGACAGTATCAACTGGCTCATTAAAGATTCCAGATTGGGAAAGAGGGAAACATGGCTAATGAATTTCCATCACCAAAATACATGACAAATTCCGGCCATGAAAAAACACTCAAATGACTTGTTAGCTGATTCAGTTCAGTTGTTCAGACTTTTTAAACTGGTATGTCTGTCTAGATTCCTCTATAACTGTAACTTTTTTTTTTTCCCAATACAACAATTTTGTCCTGCTGCTTACTTAATTGCTTTCATGTACCCAGGAAATTTTTCAGGGCATCTCCTGGTAAATACTTGGTAACAATATGCATGTGAAAATCCTGCCAAATCAAAACCCCTGTTCTGAATTTGAGAGTCAGAGGATGGATCTTGATAGGTCATTGATCTGAACCAATATGGTTATTCAGATTATCTTAGCAGACAGGAGGAATGGTGAATTAGATAAGATAGAAGTCTACATTGTGCCTTCTACCAATACTGCAAATAGGATCTATTTTCTGATATAATTCCTCTTGCAAGATCCTGTGTGATAGCAATATATGCTTACAGAAGACTCTAAATTCATGTAATTTGGCATGACTCCACTAAAATAATGGAATGATTATGACATACCATCCTGTTTACAATTTGTCTTCTACGTCACAATTGAGCAGGAAGGAAAATAAGCCTGGAAATACTTAATAAAATGGAGCTTCATTAGATAAATTAAAAAAGTAATCCAGATGCATAATGAAGACAGTGAAATCTAACAATCTAAACCACTTCCTTTCAAGGTTTTCTGATATACAGAGAAGAACTGATTTTTTTGCATGAAAATCATTCTCAACTTCCTAAACTTCCAAAAATCATCTCAGGGATATCCAACAATAATCCATACACTTGACCTTTTCTTTCTAGAGGATGTTTTCTTTAATTATTACTAAGTAGCATGAGTTGCTGATATTGGAGATATACTTGAACTACTATATAGTTCTGTAGTCTCAAAATGCATTTAAACCAATAGATGTATTTAAAAAAATAGCCTAAAATTCAAAATGCTACATTGCAGACCCTTCCCTGGGGGTTAGGTGGTGGCTTAGTGATTTTTAGGCTACTACAGTCAAGTAAATGGATGAATTACCAATTACTGAAGTCTTTCCAAGTTTTTATGGCTTATTTTAGGTGAGTCTTATGGCTGAGTGAAATTGGCCCATTAAAAGAACTGTTTTATGAAAAAGAATAACATTCCTTCACAAAGTATTTAGGCTGAGATCTGCGAAAGTAAGTTACAACCAGAATGGCAGACCAGGGAATAGCTGGTCTGTGTTGTCATGTTTGTAAACGGTACTGCCAGTGTTTTTCTGGGATTGCCTTGATAGAAGGCAATAAATCTGGTTCTCGGAGGTCTCACTGTTTTTTATTTTCTCTTGTCATGTATACTCTACAGTCTCACAACTAAAATAAACTATCAATAACCTGCCTTTCCTTTAGTTACTGTGTTGCCAAACTGCCTAAGTAATTAGATGAGAACAGGCAAAGTAGTGGACAACAGGCCTGTAATACAGATAACAAGAAAATCCGTACAAAACTAGAAAAAAAACTAGAAAAAATGGGATTCTTCATTCCATTCCTGGCCATAAACAGTTAACGTGAGATAGAAATACATTTAAAAACCATATAAAAGCTGATCTCTGCTGAAATACTTTTTGCTTTTGTTTCCAGTTTAATAATTCTGGGAAAGCATCATTTCTAAAACATTATCAGCACTGAGCTTTCAAGTCTCATTTCAGAAGATAACTCAAAGTTATTGTGGAATAGAAAATGAAAATATTACAAAGTTTCCTAACTTTCAGCAATGTTTTTATTTCCTTAAAGTGGTCAAGAGGGACTGAAGCTGTGTTTTTATTTTTTTTCACCCTTTGCACTAGTATTTTAACACTTTGTTCCATTATCTAAACTGATCCACAATAACAAAACAGTTGTTCTCAAGCAGTTTTCACTTCAGAATAAACTCCTATTTCTTCTCATATTTTCATTCAGTTCATATTGATTTTATATTTTGGAATGAAAGTTGTAGTTATTTAATACAATTATAAGAGGAATAAATATCCTGAGGTTTATTAGCTTCCTAAATGAATGAATGCCTAATATCCAGAAGTAATACCCGTTTTTATATTAGGAATAACATTAAAAGGAATCACAAAGTAAATTAGCTTTTGCCTAAAGCTTAAGGCTGTACTGGGTTGTACTCTTAGGATGCTGGGCTGACAATAGCTACTTTGTCTTCTCTGCCATTACCCGTGCCTTTTCACAAAGGTAATACATGGCAAACATTTGAATGGCAGCTCTAAATAGTTATTAGAGTATATTGATTAAATTCTTCTCTGGAAAATAGTTTTATTTGCTGAGAGAAAATTAACAGAGTTCAGGACCTGAAGTTGAAAATTTCTTGCAATGTCTTTTTTCTAAGAAAATTGATTGTAACGTAATTGTTTGCAGAGTTCTTTCTTGTATTCACGATGCAGATCGGAGGCTGAAAGAGAATTCTAAAATGAATGAATATTTGGAATGAAACTGATTAATTTCAACAAATGAGCTGTCTTCCTGAAAATAAGATTTTCTGAATAGGTTTGTCTAGGCATGGAAAGAAATGGAACACCTCAAAATCATCAGTGAAGTTAAATACAATCACAGACATTACTTCTGAAATGTGGCCTGTAACTGTTACTCTAACATGGAAACTGAAAAATATTCATAAAGTGTCTGAATGAGAGATGGGGTTTGTCCCCCATAAAACTTTGGATGCAGTTTTGTTTCAAGCTGGTGTGATACACCATAGAAATGCCCAGTTTAGATGTACGGCCTGGTCTATCTTACCCAATAGTACAGTAAGATAGGAACAGATCTGTGCAGCAAAGCAGCACAGATAGATAATATCCACTCAGAATTCTGAGGATTCTGGTTTAGATTGGTTCTAAATGGGTACAGTGGACTGAAGGCCTGTTAGTGCCTGGAGTACCTGAGATACACTTGCGGAGACCATTTTCTGGTTTAGATTTTTTCTAAAAGCAGTCAAATCCCATATTCACAAAACATGAACTGAATTGCTGAGTGGGGATGATGAAGAGCTATTTCAAAAGTACTGTCCTGGTCAAACTCAAAGACAGTGTGTACTTCATGAAATCCATCCAGCAATACTAACATAAGAGTGTGGCTTTTCCTCAAGAGTTATTCCTCATAATTGAAGACTACCAGAACCTAGTCCTTAAGCACTGTGTAGTATTGTATAAGTGAAATTATCCTTACAAGCAAAGTAAAGCCATATTACAGAACCACAGAGTTATAGAATGTCTTTGGTTGGAAGAGACCTTCAAGATCATCCAGTCCAACCTTCTACCCAACACTGCAAGCTCACCACTAAACCATGTCCCTAACAAGCACCAGGTCCACACACGCCATTTAAATGCCTCCAGGGATGGTGAATCCACCACTGCCCTGGGCAGACCTTTCCAATATTTGGTAACTCTTTCAGTGAAGAAATGTTTCCTAATGTCCAGCCTAAGCCTCCCCTGGTGCAGCCTGCAGCCATTCCCTCTGGTCCTGTCACACGTCACCAGGGAGAAGAGACTGTCCCCCCTCCTTGCTCCAACCTCCTGTCAGGTAGTTGTAGAGAATGATAACATCTCCTCTCAGCCTCCTCTTCTCCAGACTAAACAACCCCAGCTCCCTCAGCTGCTCCTCATAGGACTTGTGCTCTCGGCCCTTCACCAGCCTCGTTGCCCTTTTCTGGACACGCTCCAGAACATGCCTGATATTAACACTGAACATCAGTTACTACTTTTGTAAAATTGGATCCGAAGAAATTCTCAAAATCAGCTGTAGTGACTTTTTTCATGGATTAGGATCACACAGTACATCTAAATCTTTTTATATTAAAGACTTAATATCTACCGTCAAAGCACATTGCACAGAATGACAATAGATAGTGTGTGCAAAAGAGCCCACAGGCACACACTGCACAGGCAAGAAAAAGTAATTACAAGCACTTCAGGAAGAACTAATAAATGTTTCCCAAATCAATTTTAAAGGAAATTGGAAAAGAACTTTGTCAGCATTCGGAAGGGCCTCCAGGAGAATACAGCCTCTGACATTTTCACTGAACCTTCCTTTCCCCCCTCCTGGGTTACCTTCAGGAAAAAGGACTTTTTAGAACTGTTTGAGTCAAAATGTCGAAGATATCTCATCACTATTTCAAAAATGTAGTTCCTGAGAACTCCTTTGCCACAAATGTTTCTCCTAAAATAAAGAAACTTCTTCAAAAAATTGGAACGGCCTATAGAATAGGAAGTGTAGCTCCTGCCAAGTTAGAAATACGATAATCATGACTCATTCAGGGATGAACGACATTGATGCTATATTTTGTTTCCCAGATCTCTGCTGGTTGAAGTGGAAATGCTACCTACCAGAGTAAAAGCTTACAGTGGTTCTAACAGAGCTTTTTAAGAAAAGTGGATGAAGTGTGTTTGAAGTGCTGTTATTGTTCAAGATGTAAGTAACTAGTTCTTGTTACTGCTGGGTTACCTGTGGGGAACAATCAGATTTCAGCCTGTAACTTGGACTCTGCATCCTTCTGCACTAAACACAGTTACTGTGGTGTCAGTTAATAGAGTGATAACCTTTTGAATCAGTTACTAGGGTGCTGAGCAGTAGGGAATAATTTTAATTTACTATGTCATGTATCGTGCATTAATTAATGTTCTTAGCACCATAGAATCACAACGTGTGGCCAGCAGGACTAGAGCAGGGATGGTCCCCCCCCAGCTGGTGAGGCTGCACCTCGACTGCTGGGTTCAGTTTTGGGCCCCTCACTCCAAGAAGGACATTGAGAGGCTGGAGTGTATCCAGAGAAGGGCAACAAAGTTGGGGAAGGGTCTAGAGAGCAAGTCTTATGAGGAGCAGCTGAGGGACCTGGGGTTGTTCAGCCTGGAGAAAAGAAGGCTCAGGGGAGACCTTCTTGCTCTTGACAACTCCCTGAAAGGAGGTTGGATGCAGGGGTGGTTTGGTCTCTTCTCCCAAGAAACAAGTGAGAGGACAAGAGGAAACAGCCTCAAGTTGTACCATGAGAAGTTTAGGTTGGAGATGAGAAGAATTTCTTCCCCAGAAAGATTGTCAAGACCTAGCCCAGGCTGCCCAGGGCTGTGGTGAAATCCCCATCCCTGGAGGGGTTTTAAAGCCATGGAGATGTGGTGCTGAGCAAATGGTTTAGTGGTGCACTTGACAGTGTTAGGTTAATGGTTGAACTTCATGACCTTAAGGGTCTTTTCCAACCAAAATGATTCTATGATGAAGGAGGAATCCAAGTACTTACAAACTGTTAAAACCAGGGAATGTATTCCTCTGTGTAGGTGTAGAAAATACTGGGTGTCACTAAAATAGAGAGAATGAAAAATTGCATGAGCAGAGTTAAGTTGTTGCCCATGGTGGTACTGTTAGGGCTGCAGGCAGATGACTACACTCAGGCCTGAAGCTGAGCTAAGGGATCAGAATATGGAAACTACTGGATGTGACATGAGAAAACTGCTGGACATGACAGATAAAAAGACAGAAGCTACAAGAGGGATGGATAAATTTATAGCTGCTTAGTCATGGGGCATTATGTGAGAGGTGGCCAGACTTCACAAACAACCTGAGAAGGACCTTGTGGGCAGTAGAGTCTCACGATAATACCAACATTACTAATATCATTTAAGTCTGAGATGATGTGGAAAAGATCTTCAAGGTACCAAATTTGGATAAGATGTGGCAAAACTGTACAAATGGGGAGAAAGTAAGGGGATTTCTTCTTTTAATATCTAGTCTCTGGTATTTGAATATATATTACATGCTCTTCCCTGCCTCGCTTCCCAGTCATCTGTGTTTTAACAGTACAGGGAGAAGGTTTAATTTCAATTTAACACATTTGTTTTTTCATCTTCAGTTATAGCAGATAAAATTAATGTTTATTCATGTTAGGGAAATACACATTATTGTCATTGCCTTCTGAAACCTTACACAAGAGGAAAGGCTGTCTTCACACTTTTTAATAAACTTGAATTTGTTTGTTTTTTTTCTGAGTCACACAGAAGGTGTAGGTTCCAGTAGGTCCTTCTTAATCTCTTGGCCATTCAGGCCAAATTGAAAGTAGTTTATAGATTTAATTTTAACAAGTAAATAATGTAGTGTATCATGTAGGAAGGTTTAAAGAACTGATTTCATAGCTATGACTGCATAATACAGCCAGTAACCTATTAGGAGTGTCATACATATTTTTTCATAACTGTGATGTAAGTTTTGGGTGTATGTCGTAGATTGTGCCAAAACAGCATTTACCAAACATGGGGCATAATCAGAAAAGGATTTCAATTTTTGGATACACCCTGTGACATAAACTAAAGAAATTGTATCATAGACGTTGCCAGGCATCTCTTTTTCTGATTATATTGATTCTTGTTTGTATTGTTTCAGTTTTCCCCGCCAAGCATCTTTGATTCCTTTAACGCTTGGTACATTTGCACGAAAATGTAATATCTGGCGCCTAAGTGTTTGATGTCTGCTGCTTATTTTTCACTTGTATTCACATTCTCCAGGTTTAGCCACCATCATTGTTAACTTTGAAAGCAATTTTGATAACACAGAAAAAGCATTATGGCTCTAGAAGAGAATTAGGCAGAAAGAATAGAAGAGTTACTTGTAGCAAAGACACTTTTCCTGCAAACTTTCTTTAAAAAAATAAGGCAGGAGACTGTGACATAAGAAAGCTACTTTGTGAAGCCTTCTGTGTGCCAGGATCTTTTGTGATAATTTTTTTCGTTCTGGAAGAGCTGTGTCTGTGGTGAGATATGCAGCAACAGCAAAGCTGTATTGCACATGCATCATCTGTCACAAAAGGTGTCTAGAAATGTGTCATAAATTTTCAAGTGTACATCAAGATGTGCTCAGAGCAGCCAAAATAACACAACTGCTCAGCATTCAACTACAATTAAACATAGTTCAACCATATTTAGTTGTAATTTATTAAGCTATATCAAGCTGCAGCATGTTCTGTAAACAGTAGTGTTCCGTCTGCCACTTATGTAAGGTGCTAACATTTTTGCTTGTGCTGCTGCGTTACAGACAGGGTTGGTCCTGGCTTCTACAAGCTGCATTAATTGTAATAAAATTCCATCTGTATTGTAATAAAGCTCCATCTGCAAAGGGAAACAGATCTGCTCAAACTGCCTGCAGAGCAAACTGAAAGATTGCAGTAGTAGCAGGACAGTTGAGAGCCAATATACAAAAATCCTCTCTCTGGGAGATGTTCCATGAGGAACAAAGTAAAGCAGACATCCTTGGAGGAAAATGCCAGCAATGCATCTGATTACTCACAGAAGTCCCACACAGGAGAAGCGGTGAGAATTGTAGAACTGCTGAGCTGCAAGAAGCAGCTTCTTTCTATCTATCATCTGGGACCATTGTACCATACCCTTTCTAAAGATCTGGAAAAAAGCCTGGAGGAAAATTCAGGTGACAGAAAAGACTGTGAGCCTTGGAAAATTGCTTGCTGACCTTAATAAGACCAGGACAGATAATGCAGGAATTAAGAAATGATTAGTCTGATGAAAAGAGACCTCTGAAGGAGGAAGGCGGCACAGGTTTGAAAACGGGTAAGCCAAGGAAAGGTGAACCTGTCTGGCCTCCAATTAAGATATAAGAGATCAAAGCTGGAAGGGATTTGCACACATTTACATGGATGAATGTCATGAAACAGGATGCAGGATTATCAATACTTATCCAAAAAGTGATGCTGTTCTAGATGTTTATTTATAGTGTGAAATGATGGTCATGCAGCTGGGAAATACAAGCCAAACAGAAGTACTGAAAACCCTCAGCAATAAGAAATCTCCTTGAAGGATGAGGAAGGAATCACAGTGTTTCATCTTCCTTTTTTACATGCTAAAGTAATCATTCCATTTCAAACATTTCTTTAGGTATAAGAAAGTTGTTTTCCCGTCATGCTGCATCAAATGGGCTTTTTATCAGTAGCATTAAGCAGAAAAGCCAGTGTGTTATGGCCATGACTCAAAAGCTATGAGACTGAGTGAAACCTGAGATTGTAAGAATGTAGAATAGAATAGAATAGAATAGAATAGAATAGAATAGAATAGAATAGAATAGAATAGAATAGAATAGAATAGAATAGAGAATAGAATAAGGACTATTTCAGATGGGTATTAATCTCATTCATGTTTTAGCTCAATCAGGCTTCACTAGGAACAACCAGACTGTGCATCCACTTTTTCTGTGCTTGAACACTAGCAACCTGACTTCCAGAAGGTGTAGGCTTTTCTGATTTTCACAGGTTAGACCCGAATTTGCATTATATCATCTGCTATTTCTTCCAGCCACAAAGACATGGACCATAAGGAAACAAATGAGTAGTGATTTCTGTTTATCACCAGTATTTCATAGACTGCAAATTTAATACGGAATCAAAGTTTTATGTCTCACTGATGCTTTTTGCTCTTTGTCCCCTGTTACAGACACTGTGCAACCTCCAGTGTGTTGTTTCATTTCTCTCTGTCTTAGTTTTGCTAATGTAACACCAAGGTCTAGGCCTTAGTATATAGGTGGAATAGCTATATGAGTGTACAGGTAAGAGTCTTCAGTCGTGTGGAACAGTTTTGGTGGGTTTTTGAAGTCCATAAAATAACTGAATTTCGTAACATGCATTGCAAATGGTTTCCTATTGTTGACTATTATATGTTGTATGACTATTTATCCAAACAGTTGTCCTTGCAGAAATTGTGGAGGAGGAGAAGAAAGTTATCAGGAGTAATCAGCATGGATGCACTAAGGGGCAGTCATGCTTGACCAATCTGATAGACTTCTGTGATGGCATGCCTGGCTGGGCAGATGAGGGGAGAGCAGTGGATATTGTCTACCTCAGCTTCAGCGAGGCTTTTGACACTGTCTCCCATAACTTCCTCATAGATGAGTAGACAGTGAGGTGGATTGAAACCTGGCTGAACGACAGAGCTCAGAGGGTTGTGATCAGTGTGCAGTCTTATTGCAGGTCTGTAGCTTACAGTGACCAGCAGAGGTCAGGACTGCATCCAGTCTTGTTCAACACATTCATCAATGACCTGAATGAAGGGACAGGTCAGACACTCAGCAAGTTTGCTGATGATACAAAACTGGGAGGAGGAGTTGACATGCCAGATCTGTGCCGCTATCCAGCAAGACCTGGACAGGCTGGAGAGCTCAGTGGAGGTGAACATCGTGAAGTTCATCAAAGGCAGGAGTCAGGGTCCTGCACCTGGGGAAGAATAACCCTGGGGAAGAATAAGCCCTTGCACCAGTACAGATGAGGGGTTGACCTGATGGGAAGCAGCTCTCGAGATGGAGCTGGGAGTGCTGGTGGACAAGTTCACCATGAGCCAGCAATGGGCCCTCATGGCGAAGAAGGCCAAAGGTGTCCTGGAGTGCATTAAGAAGAGTGTAGCCAGCAGATCAAGTGAGACATTGATCTGATCAATGTTTATGAACATCTAAAAAGTGGGTGTCAAGAGGATGGGGCCAGACTCTTTTCAGTGGTGCCAAGTGACAGGACAAGGGGCAATGGGCAAAAACTGGAATACAGGAGGTTCTACCTAAACAAAATGAAAAATTTCTTTCCTATGAGGGTAGCAGTGCCTGGCCCAGGCTGCCCAGAGACTTCGTGGAGTCTCCTTCTCTGCAGATATTTCAAAGCTGCCAGCATGTGATCCTGGGCCCCCTGCTCTGGGTGATCCTGCTGGAGCAGGGGGGCTGGATGCGATGATCTCCAGAGGTCCCTTCCAACCCCCACCATGCTGGGATTCTGTGAAACTGAGTGAATTGTAAATGACAAGAAGTGTCAGAGAATCGTAGAATGGTGGGAATTGGAAGGCACCTCCAGAGATCTTCCAAGTCCAACCTCCCTGCCAGAGCAGGATCACATAGGGCATGCCACACAGGAACAGATCCAGGCATCAAAAAACCAAAACTGTCACCGTGACACCAGCTACAGAGCCATGTATTAATGGACTCTATTTGTCTGTTTGCTCCAGTGTCACTGCCTGTGACTGGAAGAAGAGAATTATTTTCTACTTTTCCTAATCCTAACCCTACACCTAAGGCCAGGCTGTTCACCAGCCTAGCAGTAAAATATCAATGTACTAGCAAAACTGGACATTATCAAGTGAGGGGCTGAAGGGAACTTCTTACAGCAGATGGTTTAGCCCAAGATTTTATTTTGTGGGCTTCTTAACCGAAAAAATACCTAGTTAGTCTTTTAAACAGGGTAAACAGTTGAATTTTCTTTGCTTTCTTTTTGCAGTGAACAACCAGATTTGCATGTAGTCTTTGTGATGATTTGATTGTATGTCTTTGAAATATCATCCTTAATGGTGCAAGAAATGGTTTCCTGTTTCTTGGATTTAGAAAGCAATATTACTTAATGTTTTCATAGCCCAGCTTAGTAAGAAGATCAAAAGATTTATCCAGGGGTTTTTTTTTTGATAAACTAGTGTGTCTATTAGAATAAAGCAGGGAAAGAGTCATGTTTCTACAGCTCAAATTGTAAGAAAGAAGATCATTTATACTATTTTTCTATATATGTTTGCCATTTATCTGCACTTTATGTAAGAAGTTTCACTTAAAAAATTCCATCTTAAACATGTGAAAGTGCAGCACGCTTCTGAAACGGTGGAAATGATGGTTCCAGAACGCTATAGACATTTTGTTATCTTCTTCCCAAAATAACTTTGCACTCGGTAGGAAATAATACCTAATGTTTGAGTGAAAGTTCCAGTAGTCTGCACTGAATTGTGCTAAGGTATTTCAGAGATTTGTGATGACAGGTAGAAAATGAGTCTAAATTGGTCTTACAGTGCTAAATTTCTCAGTGTCAGGACCCTGATGCCTTTGTAGGCTTTAACGGCCCTGATGAACCTCATCTGGGGCTTCCATCCACTTCGTATCCACAGGGTGCCTGCCCAAGATATGGTGTAGGAGTCTCGAGTTCAGCCACAGCCATTTCCAGTCCTGGCAAAGATCACGTCAACATAGTCTGACCATGTCATGCTCACCCAGGTCTGACTGGTGATTACAGAGATGGGTCTGATTGGTTACTATTGGTAGATCTCATCCTATCCTGGTCAGAGTGGCGAGGCCCCCCCTTTGCCAGACCTGTTATCCCACACAAGTCCCAGTCCCTCGGGTAGCAGCTGCACCTCATTTAATTTGATGAAAGCAACCAACCTTGTTTGGTCTAATCAGCAAGTCTGGGCAGGAGCAGCTGAGGCAACTGGGGCTATTTAGATGGGAGCAAGAAAGGCTCAGGGGAGACTTTGCTATAGATAGATCTCTGAGGGCTGCAGACAGGGGGCTCAGTCTCTTCTCCCAAGAAACAAGCAATAGGACAAGAGGAAACAGCCTCAAGTTGTGCTATGAGAGGTAGCTGGACATGAGAAACAATTTCTTCCCCAAAAGGATTGTGAAGGCCTGTCCCAGGCTGCCCAGGGCAGTGGTGGAGCCCTCATCCCTGGAGGGGTTTCAAAGCTGTGGAGATGTGGTGCTGAGGTATGTGGTTTAGTGGTTACCTGGCAGTGTTGGGCTCATGGTTGGACTTAATGATCTGAGAGGTCTTTTGCAAACTAACTGATTCTATGATTCTCATATTCCCTATGAGAGCATGGTAGCTGTTTGCTTTAGAGGGAGATACGTCCAGCCAATAACTGCAACAGCAGTTATAGCAATTGTAAGAGCAATGTAGTGCTGAGAACAGTTCTGTATCACAGGCAGTTGGGAAATAAGCAAAAACATAACCTATTTGTTTTAAAGTTATGTTTCTGAAAGAGAAATAAGAGAAACAATGAAAAAAAGAATGTTTACTCTCTTGATACATCTACAGTAGAAATTCTGCCACATTTTCCTCTTGAGTGAACACTGCTCATCAGTTAGACTAATGCACAGGAAGGTTTATTAGAATTTTTACTGCTGATATATTATCATATCAAGATGAAGTTGTGAGGAGAATTCAAAAGACATAACACAAGATTCAGAAGTAACAGAAAATATGCCTGCCTCAGTAGCACAGATTCCTCTGGAACAGGGCTGTTTACAGCCAGCTTGGAATAGGCTGTGGTACATATCCACCAATACAACCACCACATGAATTCTAATTGCCACCAAAGCAGAGTAGCACCTTAAAGTTTATTAATCAGGCTATAATTAATAGTGTAATCAGCAGCTACAGTGTGGAGTGCTGGCAGCATTGTTAATGTTGTGATGGGGCAGCCAGACGTTGTGTATATGTGTTTTACTTGGGAAAAGATGAGCACAAGGAATTACAAATAGACTGAATCCTGCTGAATACCTGAAAAGATGACCAGCAAGCAAAAAAACCCCAATATTAAAATCAGCAATATTGAGAGAAGATGGGATCTTCCTGTTCAGAAAGGGAGGAGGCGGCACAAGAACATCAAACACAAGCTAGGAAGGGTGGAGAATGAAGATGAGCCTACTGTGGTTCCCACTTCTCTTGTCAGACAGCTCACCAGCTTGACCCCATGATTAAAAAATGACAAGGATTATAGCTATGTACAGGTTTTAGAAGTGACAGAGTTAATTTTCTTCACAGTATCTGGTGTGGGGCTGTGTTTGTGCTGCAAACAGGGGACACAGCTGGGACAGCTGACCCCACCTGACCCGAGGGATATTCCAGACCATACTATGTCATGCTCAGCATACAAAGCTGGGGAGCGGAGGTTTCTGGGGGCTGCAATTGCTCAGGGCCTGGCCGGACATCAGTTGGCTGCTGGTGAGTAATTGTTTTCTTTTACATCACTTGTTTTTCTTGGGTTCTATTTTCCTGCCTTTGTTGGGTTTTTTGTCTCTTTTTTTTAAACTTATTTTTTGTACAATCATCACTAAATATACAGCGTTGGCTCCATAATATTGTATACTCACAGCTATTTGAGAATATGAGTTGAAAGCTAAGGATTTTGCACTTGTGGTGTTGATGTTAATGAAGTGTAACAATTAACTGTTAGCATGAAGTGTGTCGTGAATGAATGAATCAGTAAAGTTTGGTTATAGAGCTTAAAATTGGCCTGATATGATATTTTAAATACTCCCATCACAGTGATCTCTGATTTCTTTAGCGATACACATTCAGGTGCAACACATCACACTTCTGAAGCACAAAGACCATTAGAAGAGAAACGTTCTGAGTGAAGTAATGAGGCTGGTTGACATTTGAAAGGCCTGAATACAAGACAGCTGTTTCCCACTGTTTTTCATTGATGTGCTTAAAATTATCACCTGTCTGAGCTTTTCAAACACATCTGACATCCTGATACTTCCTTGTTTTATTATGTACTGTGATGTGCTGAAGTAACTTTCTAATTTAATCCACAGAAGTCCTATTATTTTACTAATAATTGGCTTTTAATGAACCTTATTTAATAATACGAAAAATTCCTCTCTTCAGAAAGTGGCTCTTGCTTTTCCTTCAGCACACAATTAATTCCCTGTTCTTTCACTGATTGGTAACATGCCAGTAAGACATGACTTAGTGATGTTTGAAACCTGGGGCAAACAGACTAGAGTCTAACGAGCAACTAGAGAGTGGGGACATCCTTATACAAGATATATTCAAAATGAATTTGATAGAAAAAATACTTTCTCAGCTGGTTCTCATGGTGCTACAATTGCCCTGCACCCATTTCTTGCAAATGCCCTGTGTTTTTTGCTGGAAGGTGTGTGTAGCATGAATCTTGTTGTGCATGGGCAGCTTGAGCAGCAAGCAAGCAGTAACAGAATCTACATCACAGAGAATCCAGGGACATCCACAATGACAGTGGGTATTCTGTGCTTTTCTGAGAGAAAATTAGGTCACCTGAGTCTCATTTCATGACTAGGTCATCATTTCCAGCCAGATTACCTTTGTTATGAATTACTACTTCCACACCCTTTTTTGTTGTTTGTTTTGTTACTGGCATCTTGGTTTAAAACATTTTTATGAAACATTTACATCCATGAATGGTCCATTCCAATAAGGTGAATATGGTGTAATTCAACATGAGTAAGCTCTTGGAATCCTCCACAAAATTAATTTTTTGCAGAATTTAAGGAGTGATCTTTCACCATCAAAAAACCCAGATAGGTTAATCTCTGAAGTGACTTGACAGACAAACTCAAAGAATGTTCACTCAATTTGTTCTATCTTCATCAAACTTTCTGTTCCATCTCCAAGAAGAAAAGAGGGAGACTACTATTATCTTTGTTAATTGTTTCATTGATCGCTAATTCTTCACCAGTGTTCATTACAGTCACAACAGAAAACGTACCTGGTGAGGATAAGGGTTCAAGAAATGGTTGATCTGACTTTTGCTTTCTAGTGCTGGACTGAGATGTAAATTTACATAACATAGAATCATAGAATGGTTTGAGTTAGAAGGAACTCAAAGAACTTAAAATCATCTAGTTCCAACCCCCTGCCATGGGCAGGGACACCTCCCACTAGAGCAGGTTGCTCAGAGCCCCATCCAGCCTGGCCTTGAACATCCAGTGCTGGAGCAGCCACAGCTTCCCTGGGCAACCTGTGCCAGTGTCTCAGCACCCTCAGAGTGAAGAATTGATATGATAAACAGAAGGCAGTAAATTCACCTTTCTGGTGTCCCTTTCCCACTAAGCAGAACAGCAGAAGCTCTATAATGCTGCAGTTATGTATTGGATCAACTATATTTACCTGGAGTTATCCTGTTGTCTAGCTTTTAGCATTGGACAGCCTGGTCTAGGCTCATCTTCCATCTGCTTAATGGGAGAATAAAGTTTTTATAGTCTAATAGCTTGGCAATTTTGATAGTTTTCTTAATGCTATGTTCAGAAATGTGAAGTATCAGTGCAAGTACTACATCTGGAGGAAGGACATAATCAAATATGTTCTTGTAATTAAATTGAATGAGCAAGAAACGTAGAAGTTTGTAGGCAAACTACACTTCATCAGAGGCAAGACTTTAAAAATGTTTGATTTGATTATGTGAATTTGTAAGCAGCTGTCTAATGACTAATCTGAAGAAACGCTTTTTGCAGATCCTGTTTCTGGAAGTGACAGCAATTTCCTACCCCTCCCCAAAAACTAATACTACCTGTAGTGCTGTATTCCTACGTTACGTGCTCTTTTGCACACAAAGTTTCATCTCATTCTGTGGAAGTTTCCTACTTCACATCCATCTCCGGAGTCTTTCATCAGGAACATTGCATCAGTCTATTTTTTTGAATCTGACACGGCATAGTTACTTAAAATTCCTCTCATTTTTGTTTTGTATGAGTTTTAATCCAAGCATAACTACACTTGCACAAAATAATAATTTTTTTGACTTGTCATTTGTAGAACCTGTTCCAGTCTTACATTTTCATCTTCAGAATTAATCTGTAAATAGCAGAATATTGCAAGCGAGGTTTCTGTCCCTTATTCCCTACTACTCTTCTTTCTCAGGAAGAGTCAGAATATTCCCTGTTATTTTATAATTCTGTGATTTAATTTCATTATTTAATATTGGCAGATAAAAAGATTCTTAATTAGTCACTCCTGCTTCTTAGAAAAGTCATGTGCATACTCAGTGAAATCGAAAGCTCCACCTAAGCATGTTCTTCCCAACTTAAATTAACCAGATTAATCACTAGGGTAGTTGGAGGTTATAAAAGGTGTGAAGATATGATTCTCAGAATAAGCTACACGTGGAGTATTATAAAAGCCAAAGGCATGTGCAGAGGAGTCATCATTTACTAAGGAAATATGGCCTTTGGTTCTGGGGAAGAAATACTGGCACTGCACATTTGCTACACTGTAGAAGCACCATGGGCTGTTCCAGGCTAATGCTAAATAGTAAACAAAATTAAGTATCTCCTCCAGGCCAAGCAATTTAAAAGAGTTTCAGACAAGACAAATAGAGCAAAATCAAAGTTTCCCTCATGAATCACTGCTTTTGCAAAAATGTCCTCTTTTCCTCCTGTTCTGGTTATTTATAACAATAAATTTGATTCAAAACTTCTGCATTTAGGTAGGACAGAGGATAGGAAGGAGATGAAATTTTATGAATGATTAATGTAAGCCCTATCTATTTAGCACTGGAAGGAAGCTGTCATTTTTGTAGTCTGTGTTTTTTGCTTGTTTGAATGTTTTAAAAAACATATTTCAGATTTCCATCAACTACTGACAGTAAAGAAAAACTGTCTTTTTTTCTGTCTGTTATGAAGGAAGTGACAATAATTTATTAGGCTGATTTATTACAGTAGTGTAAAGAACTGAGCTGAAAAGTAAAATTACCGAACAGAATTAGTTCTGTTCTCACTCAAACCAGGACAATTAGAAAGCAAGAAGGAAATGTGAAGGAAATTAATCAAATGATGACAAACCAGTTCTAAAGAAACTGTTGAAATATTTTCTTTTTTTAGTAAATAGAATAGATCTGGAAGTAAACTAGACTATATCCAATTAGATTAAAAATAATAGCTATCAATTCTTATTAATAATTGCCACCTAGAGCAAATGAATTAAAGGCCCCACAAAGCACAGATAACCTAATGATAGAGCAGGACTAATGTGTAATGAAAACTTTGGAACAGAGTTTTTTTTGTTCTGTTAGTAGTGTATCCTTACTACATACTGCCAGTTAGATACAACGTGTAAGCTTTAAAATAACTTATTAATGATAAAGGAGGCGGTTTGGGGAGGAGGGACTGATACAAAACTATGATATCCTGCTTATTCCTTCCATGTTCTCTAGAGTAGATCTTCGTTATGTTGCTGAAATATTTTGTTGGATAGAAAGACAAGCCTGATGGTATATTACGTATCATATCATAGCAATATAATAAATATAATATACATAATAGAACACTCATTTGTAGGTAATAAACCTTAAGTCGTAGAAAGGGACTAAACCAGTCTCATATATTTTAGGGTTTGGATTTGTAACCATTAGAATTTTCAAGACTTACTGGAATGCAGACCCCAGATTGAAAGAAATCTACCATGTTCACTAGGTCAGGGAAATTTTTTTCCTGGTTACTTTTTACCTACATGAATACTCAGACTTACTAGAATTTGGGAGGCTATGAAAGACCTCGCAAGCAAGCAAATAAACCCTCTCTCAAAACAACACCTGTATATGCATACACAGAAATATATATTTATATACTATATGTAATATGATATGTATCAGAATAAGGTACACTTGCATACATATATGTATGCATACATAGACATATTTATATGATAGCATGAAATCAATTTATATGTGTGTATATATCATACATTATTGCACTTTAAAGAAGTTGTTAGTGTCACAGTGATGAAATGAGACCTACCTCTGTAGGAAAATAACCCGCAGCTTCAAGTAAATAGGAAAGACCCAAAGAAAAAGATTTAAAACTTAGGTTAGGCTTCCATAACTTCCACAGTGAGTGGAAGGCAGTCACTTGTAGCAGGAGTTCATTACACTGCATATGCCTAAACCTCAAATGTGTCACTATAAAACCAGGAAAGAATGGTGTCAGTGTGGAGTGAATAGTCTCCTGGTGTAGCTGTCTGTGATAGGGAAAGAATATATGTTCAGGTATGTGCAGACAAAGGTCTTCTGTAGGTTTTATAAACAGCTTGGCTGTTTTAAAAATAAAGCAGGATAGCTTTTGAGAAATCTGAATTCACATTTAGATAAAAAGAAGACACAAAAGATCTAGATAATGAGAACATTCTGTACTTCAGTGGTTAAACCAAGCTCTTTCAACTACAAATACAAGGGGGGGGGGGGGGAATTTCTGTTGCCTGTTTGTGCAGTGCATCTAGTGCAGGATGAACAAATGAGTACATAAACTGTGAAATTCAGATTTTGAATTGTATGAGTCATGCAAATCCATGAATGCAACACAGTAGACACAACCCCTCCCTCTGATGTACACCAGAAAGCAGGGGATGAGTTTTCTGATGTTCTTCGTTGATCTGCTCTTCTTCTGTTGACCTTGAGAGATAAGAGAAAAATCTAGTGAGGGACAACCATCTGAAGGACTTCTCCTGTTGGGACCTAAACCCATTCTTTTAGAAAGTATTGTAAATTTTTTTTATAAACATGGAGCAATTTATAGCCATACTTGTGTATCATCTTATGCCAGGAAAACCACTAATTTCTGTGAGAATTTTGTATTAATAATACTAAAATCTTAAAATTATGTTAATTTATGTCATTGGGTCTCCAGTTAAAGATTTTGTAGCTTTCCAGGATTCAGTGAGTAGTTTACGTCTCCATGTAGAATAGTGATCTGAACGCATACAGACTTCATTCATAAAAATTGTGTGTTCTTTAGTGTAGAAATACCATCTCGGCAAGAGGAGCAAAGGAGGGCAAGGACAATGAAATCTGTTGAGAATCCTGTAGAAAAGAAAATCAATAGCACCATTCCTCTAATGGCTTGTTTCTTAGATATTGTTAAAAATTAAATCGGCGAACCCATTCTGCCCTGAATTCTTACTCTTGGAAGTGATTTAAAGCAGAAGTCAGTTTGAATGAGTATTAGCAAATGTTTCAAGTCGTCAAATAAGAACAAAAGAAGTGGCAACAAATGGTCAGTTAAGAGCTGCAGTGGGCATCTAGGGCTCAGAAAGCAAACAAAGTAATTACCAAAGCATTCGGAGGGCAGTGTACAGAAAATACACAGATCTACAGAAGTCTCCTCCTCCAGGCAATGAATTTACTGTTGCTGCATTGCTGATAGGTGTGTGCTTTAGCATGTTTCTGCTGTGGAGGCTTTTTGGGAACACTGACAATAACATTTCAGGGGTAGGTTTCTAAATGGAAAAACTGCAAGAAGACCCAGGACATGCTTCTGCAGTTCACAGATCTGAGTACAGTTCCCAGAGTTAGCACTGGAATGGAGGGAACAAATTCACTACTAAATCGTGAGCTTTACTTTTTGATTGATGTCTTCTTCCGTTCCAATGAATCCGAAAGCTTTTGCAATGTTCTCCATAGCTCCCTCAATGCGGAAACCTCGGAAGTGTAGCATGCATACAGTGCAGTATCTTGGGACCATTTAGGAATGTCTCTGCAAATAAATTAATCTTACTCTTAACAGCTGAGATCATTCATGTGAACGGCTCGTTTCTCATTATCCTGATTACACTGGGCAGATAAACTTTGGCTCACGCTGTCAGGACTGTTTTATTTAACCCAAATGTAATACTTTTGTATTCCTGCAAATACGGGACTGATTTCCCTATGGTGGATGCAAAGGTAAATTTGGGGAATGCTCGTTGCCCCAGAGCAGTTCACTTTCTCTCTGTCTCGGAGATTTGGGAGTCGTTTAAAGAGACTTTATTGTTATACGATAAATGGTTGCTTTGAACACAGGTATCAGTCATCTTGCCTGAGAGGGAGCATCAGTGAGCATCGTGCTGGAGTGTTTGTAAGTTGTTGGAGCACCTTGTCATTGTGAGAGCCGGCTGTTGTGTGCCTCAGGCCCTGTGTGGCGACGAGGCCTGGAAAGCCCTGTCTGGGGGGAGAGGTGTTGATCGCTCCCAATGTCTCTGTGCCCGCCTCGGGCTAAAAGGCAGAGACAAGTTCTGCATGGGGGTCTCTGGCTGTGCCTCAGGGAAGGGCTGCTGCTGCCCGCGCCCT
>WUAM01000066.1:847141-866200 GCA_024336885.1 Actenoides hombroni | reverse complement strand
ACAGCAGAGTTTCACAGCCAGTCTCTGCTCCCAGCAGGGACAACGCTCCGTGTTCAGAGTCACTACCAAGGGCTGGGCTGTGCAGAAAGGCTCTTGCTGATCCGTGCTCCTGTGCAAGGTCACTGCTCAGTCTAGTGGCCCACTTTGGAGTGCAGTATTTTATCATGCTTATGCCTTGATGCAAGGCAAAGAAATATTAACTCCCTTTTGCTTCTGCCTCATCTGCTTTATGCATGGAACAGGCCCCTGCGTCGGCTCTGCTACCCGCATTTCAGCGACCTGGGAATAGCTTGGTCACTTGGTGAAAGGGGTGCTGATCAGTCACACCTTCTTGCACATCACATGACCCGTATTTCAAAACACACCAGAAAATGAAGGCAGATTACTACTACTAGGAATTTTAAAGCAGAGTGGCCACAGTGATTATATTTCCTGGTTTGGGGACTACCCACCTGAAACCCCAATCATTTTACAAAGTGTACCTCCAGCTGGGACCATTCTTGGTTCAGTGTTTCAGCCTCCTTTAAGTCCATAGACTAAACCCAAAAACCTCTTAACATTTCAAAAAGGGTACTCGGCTTTATCTTTGCTGCGATGGGAAGTGGTGTATCAGTGCTTTTTCTGCAGGAGGTGTTGGCCTTCAGTTTGCTTTCCTTTTGCTGCTGAATTTTTTCACACCGCTGTGTAATTTTGGAGACAGCTAAGTAGTTCAGATCGTGTTTGTTTCAAATGAGTTTGTTTTAAAAGAGTGAAAGAACATATTCCCAGGAGCTGTTTACTGCTTGGGTTGTTTGCCTGGTGTGCCACACAGTTCCCCGGCAGTGAGACTGTTGGGTAAGGAATCATCACTCTGAGGGCTCTGAAGCCAATATGTTTTCACAGGCTGTGGTAGGAGTGTTTTAGCTTGAAGGATGCTTTTCAAACACTGAGCTTCATGCAGATTCCTCATTTCCAATGCATTTCTCTGATTGAAAACTCCTTTTCTGTGTTCTTAAAAACAACATAGCTAGTTTATCTGCTTGTTGTTGTTATCGTTCTGATTTGTTTGGGGCTTTTGTTTTTTCTTATGGTTTGATATTTGAGACTGAACTTGTTCAGTGACTGCCAGGCGAGCACCGGAACATTAGCTTTTAAAACAAGTTTGGAATCTCTGTCCAGTGTGTTCTGTTTTCTGTTTCTGATAGCTGGATCAAAGCATTGTGGTTATTTGCTGTTACGTGGGCTGAGGCATAAAACGTCAGTGCGTCTTTAACTCTTTAATGCAAAAGAGTAGGAAACCAGTTTTCTTTTACTTTCAATGAGTTCTGAATTGATGGAGCACAGAAGAACCTTTCCATTCTTAATTTCTTTTGAATGGCAACAGGCTCTGGCTGCATGTATTGCTCAAATGTAATAGCAGAAGCCATGGAACAAAGTAGGAGGTACAACAGATAAAATCCGCAAAGGTATGCAGAGAGGTTATTGTCTTGGTTTGAGCTCGAATAGAACTAATTCTGTTCAGTGATTTCAGTTCCCAGCTCAGTCTCTTCTCAGTCACTGCACTGTCTCAGGTTCACAGCAGAGTTTCACAGCCAGTCTCTGCTCCCAGCAGGGACAACGCTCCGTGTTCAGAGTCACTACCAAGGGCTGGGGTGTGCAGAAAGGCTCTTGCTGATCCTTGCTTCTGTGCAGACCAAGGTCACTGCTCAGTCTTGTGCTCCACGTTGGGGTGCAGTAAGAGGTGGCACATGCAGGGAGGAGCAACCACTACAGGTGGCCCAAGCTGACTGATGGGGGGATTCCATCCCATGTACAGCATGTTCAGGATAAAGCTGAGGGATCATGAGGGTCAAGTCTCTTTTTCAGTGGCTGGCATCTGAGGAGGACTCTGTTCCTTCTGCCTTTGATCCCAATCTGTTGTGTTCTGAATCCATTTCCAGAATCCATCTCCTGAATCCAGTTCTCCAGAGAAAGGAGAGGGCATTTCATTCCTCATATTAGCTGCAGAGGGTGGATAACCAAAAGATGTGTTGCATATTTACTGGAGGTGCAGCATTCCGTAGCATGACAGTATGCCTGTGGCCATACTGAGGAAGACTCCAGAAATCATCCAAGATAGATGTGTAATCAAGGAAGCATGTATTGGAGGATCAAATCGTGGGGAACAATCCATCAAATGACAGTTGAACTATTAAGAAATACGGCAGTAAGGACAAGATGAAGTTATGCATTATGTATCTAATATCATCTGTTAAAATATGACTTAAGGTGATACAAGCACTGGATGAGTTAGGCTGATTTAAAGCACCCAGAAAATGCAGTGATGTTTGCTGAAGGAATCCCAGTGTGCTCCAATTAGAATAGTCAGCACTTCCACTGGAAGAGGTGGAAAGCTGGGAAGCTGAGAGTGTTTCCAGTTGTAGGAGAGCTGTGGCGTGCTGGTGCTCGCTGTCGCGGGTAGAGGGCTGCTCTCGGAAGCTGTGGAGTTGCAGCTGGCATCGCTTTAACTACCATCTCGGGGAAGAGTGCTCGGAGCTGAGCTGGTTCTTTGTGACACGGACGATTCAGCTGAACATTATTCACGGTTTTGTCAACGCTTCTCCTGAGTATTTGAAGAAGTTATTTAAGAACTCCAGGAGTTGGGGGGGAAAAAAACCCCACAAACCGTTTATTTGAAACATAATGGATGAGTTGGGAGGAAAATAAAAAGTAGTGTGGCTGACAGATTTTTTTTATAGCTATGGAAGGAGTAATGTTTTAATCCTTTGCATGAGAGAAGGGGCAAGGGCAACAAAATAAATCTTTTAAAGGTCACAGGTGGTGCTTTGTCTTCATAGTGATAAAGTTTAGCTTCACGGTTTATAAAGAACCTAATTTCTATGCTTTTCCTGCTTTCTATAACAACACTTCCAGTCTTATTACTTCTTCCCCATGTTATTTAAACTGCCAAAGAAAGTATTTCCTTTGTCAGGTTTTAACATATTGGACTGTTTTGTACGTAGCTGTTTTGGAGCTGCTGGCTTTGGAAAAGTGAAGTTTTCAACAGCAGTAATCTCAATATCCTTTCAGATGTTTGTTTTGCTTGCCTAGAACTACAGTTTTTTCAAAACGCTGGCATTAACATCATCAGCTCTAGGTGTTAATGAAATAAAGAAAAAATTAATGAAATGGTAGTTACAAGCACAGTAATTGTTTGAAAGGACTTTTAGCGTGCTTGCCAACACTGTAGCAGCTCCTGATTCAAAGGAAGACAAAAGCCTGGATGAAAATACGGAGTTTCAGCCCTAAAATACTAACAATATATCGAGAAGCTTCATCTGGTCACTCCGTGTCTTGAAGTTCCTTTTGAAATTAATGACGAGTTCTCGTCAGGCTTGGTTGGCTGCTGCAGCAGGTTGATGCTTTGCTCAAATTCTGTCTGCCTTGGAGCATTCAACACGTTATGCGCATTTGACCCAGGAGAAAAAGCTTGAGAAATCTGTGATTGTAAAACTTGGAATTAGATCTGTTGCAGAAAAGTGTTTTTTTTTTGTTTGGCAAACTAAAAAATGAGCAAGTGAAGTTCGCCTTGGTTAGTGACTTATTTAGCAATAACCCTGCTGACAGTGTCTTGGGCAAACGACTGCACTGACTGCTTCTGTTTGAAAGGTAGCACTGCATCTTGGAGGGCAAAGCAGGAGCTTCTGCAGAGTCTCTTAAAAGTGTTTCAGAAGCACTGTGAATGTTTATTAAATCAATAATTTGAAGAATTGGTAATACTGAAAATAGTAATACCATCCTTTCACATAACCTGTGATAGCTCACAGAGAATAAGTGCAATACTGATGTTTTCCTATCAGAGTTTCTAAGGTGAGGCCATAAAATTCCCTTGACTTTTCTGGTGGAGACAAACACTGACAAAGTGTTTAAAAAGTAAAGATGACATTTTTCTTTGGATTTTAGAGCGAAGAAATAAACAGGTTAATCAGAAATAAAAGTATTGGCTTTTTCTTTAGCTTATTGGTAAGAATCCAAAGCTCCAAGTGTTTCAATTTACAAACCCCGTAATTCTAAGCTGGGATAAAACTACTCTGCAGAATTATTTTCCAGGTTGTCTGGAAGAGTATTGTTTATGTAGGTGGGGAGTCTTCTTCGATGCTCTGCGAATGCTGTCAGCACTAGATGCTGAATAGTAGAGCTGTCTTTGAGTTAATAAATGGTATTTGCAGTAAATTCTTTCAGTTTAGGAACATTACTTAAAATGTCCTGGTCATTAGACTAAAACAAATCATGTCTCTTGCTTTTGAGGCTTCCGAAGTGTGTGGCTTCTCAGCACAATGATTTTCTTTCCCATTTGTCTATGTAAAACATGTTGCACAGAATTTCCTTATAAAAATTGCCATATATGCCATGCTTGTTTCCTACTTTCTTTGGTTTGGTTTTGGTGGGTTTTTTTGTTTATTTGTGGGTTTTTGAAAGAGTAAATTGATTGCACTTCTAAGCAAACTTTTCTCTATGTTTGCATTATATATTCTGCTTCAGCAAAATGAGAGTCTGAAATAACATGGAAGTGGTGTAGGAAGCATGGCTCAGCTCTTGTCCAGTAGTAAGAGTGTGATACACAAAGGACATTCAATTGAACACATAATCCTCCTGTTCTTAACCATACAAGAAAGAAAAACAAAATAGTATTGGAGATCTCTGTCCTGTGTTTTTCTGAAAAGCTGAGGTTTTGCCTGTAATTACTACAGCTTTATTGATGTCAGCAACTCCTTCAGACCCTCCTGTAAGAGGCATTTGAAGACAGTTTCTGCAAAACTCTTGCACCACGTGGGGATTTTTCATTCCATGGCAGCTTGACTTTGGTGAAAATAGATGAGTTCATGTGCTGTTTGCTTTCAGAGTCTAAAAGGAGATAAAAAGAGGATGCAATGCACGTGTCTTACAGGAATGACTGCAGGCATCTTTGGCTTTTGAAGTTCTTATTCCAACTTTCGTAATTCACGTTTTCTTCAGACTTTATTAAAAGCTGTATTATCTCCTTCAAGTCAGAATGGCCCTTAATGCAACAGGATGCTATATACTTATTCAGTATGGGAAAACATGGAAATACTTAAAGGTATGTTGTTGAGGATTGTTTGCTTATAGAAGAGTACTTCTTGCTGTGCAATACTCTTGACAAAAACATCTCATTAAAAAGGACTATACCAGCTTTTCTGGTTTGTTTGTTTGTTAATTCTGGGGCAAAGATCATAGGAACTATGGATATTCAGTAAACAGCTAAATGTGCTTGTGATTTGAAGTTTGGGGGTCAGTGTAAGAAGTTTATTTATCTCAAAGCTTACTTTGTTTTAAAGACCAAGGCACTACTGAGACAGAGGAAACATCTAGGCCTACAGAACTGAAGCAAAAGGTTTACCTCAGCACTACAAAGTAGAGCTTTTGATTAATGTTTTTTCTGTTGTCTTTATAATCTAAGGGGTTTACTCTGTTACAAAACCAGATAAATTTTGTGGTAAAATATACACTTGAGCAATCTGCTCTAATGGGAAGTGTTCCTGCCCATGGCAGGGGGGTTGGAACTGGATGATCTTTAAAGTCCCTTCCAACCCAAACCATTCTGTGATTCTATGATTGTTGTGGTGTCAAGGTAGAAAGAAACAAACAGGTCAAAAAATCAGTGACAGCAGTGAACTCCGTGTTTAAATTTGCATTTTGAGGTATTTCCCTCTTCATTAATCTTCAAAAATGAATTTTTTTTTTCCATTGGAACAGTTGCAGTATCCCTATTAACCTCTATTTTTATCTTAAAAAGCATTTTAAGCTCACGTCAGTTGAATCAAACTTGTATTTCACAGTTAAACTTAGTGAAAGATAAAGATCCTGAGCAGCCTTTATTTCAGCACAAAACATTGTCCAGCAAAACTCCATATTGCAGTTGATGTAGGCCTTTAATGTTTGATTTCTTATTAGTGGTGACCACTTCAGAGCTAGTCTGTGTGTAAATCAATGGCAAACTGATTCATTTCATAGCTGAAAATTCTATTATCCAAAGTTCCCAAGTGTTATTCTTTCACCTGCGTAGGAATTAGCCTGGCAATGAAGTCATAAATTAAACTATTCTTGCTACATGGTTGGTGTCCGTGAAGATGAAATTGTATTTTATGCTCAAGATGTTGCCTTAACTTTTATCTGGTATTTAGATAGCTAAGATAGATGATAGATAGATATTACTTACCATCCAGTCAGTTTTTATAATGGATGTTATAAACCAGTCAGTACTAAAACTTATAACATCTTCACGCCCATAAAGCATTTTGGAGTATTATAGTGGCTACCCTTAAATATGTTTTTTGTACATATGTTGTATATCATTGTATTTATCTGTCTCTCGCTCCTTATTTAGGAAAAAAGCACAGTGATTTAAAGGACTTTGTTATTGCGAATAGCAACATGTCCAGATAGCTTGTAGATACTGGTGATCATGAAGATACAGGAGCCTGGGAGTAGTTTACAAACAGTGCACGTCAAAGTCCTCTTTTTCCAGGCAGATGAGCAGACTTTTTGCCACATAGTTTTTCTGGCTGTTGTTGTGTACATCTCGGGGACTAAGGCTTTCCTTTGTTCAAGATTACCTGAACTGGTGTCTTGCACAGAGGATGTTAGTAATGAGACTGTTAAAGCATTAGTGGATACCATTGAAATATTTTTTTAAAATACTTCAAAATCAATCATTTAAATAATATTGATACTTTTTTTTGTAGCATGATAACGCCCAAATGCTTTCACCATGAATAAAAGTTCTGTTTTGGGTGCTATACACTTGCAAATGGTTTTCACCCTAAAGAAATGCACTAATCCTCCTGTAAAAATATGTGTTGGAATTGTGCTAGTTGTGCTGGAGTAGATTTTATTTTTGTTTTTTTATCAGACTGGGGTATTGTATTTCTTCTTCTCCACAGTGGTAAGAAAAACACATTCATTTTAAGTAGTTGGCTTCTAACATGCCAGAAGTACAGGTGTTTTCAGCTCACAAGGTAGGTCTCCACTCATATTGCCAAGAATCATGGCAGAAGTTGAAAAAAAATAAAAATCCTTGCAATGTTGTAAATATTCCAGATTAAATGCTAGATGGAATTCTCTTGTAAGATGTTAAGGCAGGATAGTAATGGTATCCTTCTGCTAGAACTTACTCTGAGCAATGGTTTTCATCCCAGTAGGGTTGTGCAGGACCTAGGCAAGGTTTATGACCAACCACGGGCAAATTAAGGTGGGAATTTAGAGAGGCCGTTCTGCAGGCCCCTCTGGTTTTCCAGCAGAAGGTGAGCAGCTTGTGCCTGGACCATTGAACAAGAAAGAGGAAGTTCTGCTCAGTCTGGTTCCTTTACGAGCCTTGCAGTGTCACTGGACTGCAGCTCTGCCTCTCCTTTGACATAACATTATGACATGTCTTTGTTATAGCACGGTCAAACTACTTCAAAAGTACTCTAAACTACGCTGCTAAAAAAGCTTAGCAATTACCTCCAGCTCGTGCAGGATACGGTAGGGCAATTACTATGAAGTTTGAGTGGAGGGGTTTTGATCCTTCCCGCTGCTTCACTGTGCGCAAACTGCTTCTTGGCGTTTTGATTGACTTCAAGGTCTCAGTCTTAATGTTTAAAGCCCTTAATAGAGCGGGTCACACTCTCTTGCTGGAATCCTGATCTTCAGGGATCTTTTATCTCGCCGTCGGAGATCTGAGGGAAAAGGTTAATCGTTGCAAGGGGTAGAAAGAAAGCTTCAGTTTGGCTTACATCTTTGTGGCTGCGCCGTCAGATCTGTCAAATGTCTTCCTTTAAGAGGAAGTAGTATGGACTTGGGCTCTTGACAGAGGCACAAAGACTTGCTTTATCTTTGCGGATATTGGGAAGGCACCTCTGATGCCTCTTGACTTTTTTTTTCCTTGGGGCTAAAGGTTGAAATAGAAAGAGCTTAGCACAGTTACAGCTCCATATCTGTACTGTCACGTTATGTTCTTCGCATGGACTGTATGGGAGACCATCTTCATGCAGCTGAGACCTTGGTTGCTTTCAAAACGGGAAGATCCATGCTGTAGGAAGAAAATGGCTCCGATATCCTTTAATTAGTCCTGCAGCCACGCTGACTGTTGCTGGTACTTTCACACCTTCGCAGTAGGAGCTGAACTTTTTTTATTAGTATAACTACTAGAAAGCTAATAACTAACACAAATAACTAAGCTGTTCCATTTCTCTTTGACTCCTATGTGTATTTTGATATGGGGCAAGGTTTGCTTTAGGCTAAGAAACCAAGGCAGTAAACAAAATAATTTTTCTGTTTAGAGGACCTGTTTTCAGCATAATCCTGTCTTACAAGTGAGACAACTCTGCAGTATATTAGAAGTCCAAGCGGTAGCATTGTAAAACTATTAAAACTAGAATGATGCAACTCAAGTACAATTATGCAATTCATAGAGCTGTAATTGTGGTAAGACTCTGAAGAATAGGGAGGTGATAGTCTTTCTATTTCAAAACTTAATTTCTGGAGGACTTTGTCATTAAAAAACGTCCCTCTTTTGGCAAAAATTACTATGGTGGCTTAATTTGGAATTTGTATCTGCCATCCCCAGATACCTAGTTTGTGCACGTTTCCACAGACGTTACAGTGAAGGATAAATTAATTTGTTAGTTAACTTATTCCCATGTAGAAAGATGGGTTTACCTTCGAAACACAAACATTAAAAAAATCAGTTTTGTGCAAGTCTTTTGTTTTCTCCCCAAAGGCAATAGTAAAATTTGAAGACATTTTCTTCTCCAGTGTTGATCACTTCATCAACTGGTTCACAAAGTCACGCGGTTCTTGCCTTTTCTAGAAATGTAAAATGCATTCTGATTGCACCGATGGTTTTAACATCTGTTTGAGGGAGACTGTTTCGAACAGAGAAGGCAGCCAGCCTTCACTGGCCTGTTTGGATGGTTGGTAAAAAGGCTAGAAAGTCATCTGAAAAGCCACTTGTTTTCAAGATGTATGTAGAAATCTGGGTGCTTGCTGGGGGTGATTTCACTGGCAATCCATTTAATATCATCAGCATAGTTGGAAATTTATTCTTTATTTTTTCCTTTGACACATCTATTCAACCCGTCACATTTGGGGTAGAGTTCTAGTTTTCATGGCTTCTGTTCTGCTTTGCTTTTCTCTTGAAAGCCGGGGTGGAAGATTTCTGTGTGTACTCACTCAGAGGGCTAAGAAAGTATATAAAATAAAAATTGAAGGGCAGCTGCCATTGGACCAGGATTCGGTGTTATCGGTCAAATGCCTAGAATTTAGATACTGGCTTAAGCATGCCTGATGGAGGTCCCTACTGAACTGTTCCCCTGAGCCTGTAGTAGTTTCAAGCACCAGGGACAAAACATCCCCACTGCAGGATGTTTAAATCCTGAATTATAGGATGTCAGCTTCAAGACCTGGCATTGAGTTGCAGTTCAGAAATACAGAATCTGCCATTTAAGAGAAAGAAAACTCTTCTAAACCCGTGTTTATTAAACCAGTGTGAAACACAGTGCTCAGGAACTGTATAGCCATATTTTAGAGGAAGCAGTTATGATAACAATGAAGTTTTTAATTAAAATAAGTAGAGAATAAAAGCTTTGTTTGTGAGGTTACACCCACCTTGGTTCTTTACAGAAAATGCCCTTAATTTCTGTATGGTGCAAACAGTGTCAACTGGTGGGGCCATGAGAGGGGAGTGTGGAGATCATGCAATGCTTGTAATGGGAGCTCTCAGTATCCAGTAGACATCGACAGTTTTTGTGCTGTTTAGATAAAATGTTGTTATGGTTCTTTTCTGCCAGTGGTCAGCACTGACAATTTGTTTACAGCTTTTGCCCATCATTTAAACTTTTCATAGTTTGGTTTTTAAATAATTCATCTTGCTTTTGTTTCCTTTCCTTCTAATGTATAAAGTTTATTTACAAATTATAACTCAATTATAAGTTAAGACTTTCTAGTATATATAAAAATTCATTTTAGTCCTGGATAACATGAGAGGATAATAAGCCATGATATAGGAATTGTTTTTATTTATGCAAATGAGTGGTTTATTGCCATGAGCACAATGTGTTTGTGTCTGACTGGCTTTAAAATCAATTTATTTCTGAGGGTATGAGGACATAAAATAAAGCTCACAAGATCAGTACTCTCTTGCATCCAGTTACTAAGAGTCTGTAAGTTTTGAACTAATGAAAAATAAGCTGAAAAGAGAGTAAGAGAAATTTCCATCTTCTCCCCACCAAGCACTCTGTAAAGAGTAAGACACATTACCATGAAATGTTAATGTTCAGCATAAAGCCTAACATTAATACTATTTACCAATGTACTTAAATGCCTAGGCGTAGATAATGAAAGCAGTCATCCTAGAAGTAATCTTAGTAAGTCTGTCTTGTTTCAATACTATCACAAAACAACTAATCTTTCTTAATATACTTATGATTTGGGAAACTTTATTTAGTGAAGTGTTATTCAGATAACTGTTAACCAATCTGTAAGTTATTAAACTGATTGCTCATTCTGTTACACAGTCAATATTTTTTAAGACTGTTCTCCCATCTTATAAGAAAATTAAAAATTGGAAGCTGAAAAAGAAGCCAACCATATAGATTTATTTTCTTTATCCAAGGTAGTCTTAGAAACTATTTGATCAGTTCCTGGCTTGGAGAAAGCATTTCTGCTGAGAAGAAAACGAACTCTTATCCCAGGCAAAACCAGGACACGTCACTTTTTTGTTAGTGGGACATTGCAGGCAGAGCTGCAGCTGTTGCTAGGCAGTAATTTATGTGATAGTCTGTGTGGTTTTGCACATAAAGAATGTACTTATCCCTGGAAATCACAAATGTGCAAAACACTGCAGTCAGGCTGTTTTCAGTGTTTTTCTCAAAATGCTAAACTTTCCTGCTGGTACAGAAATCGTCTGAACTTGCAGTACTTGCATGAGGAAGTCAATAACTCAATATTAACTGAAACGAATTTTCTACAGCTAAGCTCTAGAGGATTTTTTTTGTTTACTCCCAGAGATTCCTTTACATTAGAATTACGCTTCATTTTGCAAAGAGGGCAATAATTCCTGATTAGTTTTTACTTTTAGCAATTCATTTACTTGTCACCAGAACATTTATTTGCAAAGGTAAAGGAAAAACAGTGACACTTTGCAGGTAATGCCACCTTGGTCCCAAAAGTTAGCGAATGAAATGGAAATGGTGGTTGAGCACGACCAGTTACTAGAGCTGAGCAGACACAGACGAAGGGAGGTGATGCCCCAGTTCGGGCCGTACAGAGAGGCAGGTGTGTCCGCGTTGCGTAGACAACCAGCGCGTCAGTGACCCCCGTGTTCAGATGTCACTGCTAGCGCTGGAAACTGCTCTCCAGGTCATGGTCGGGCTAACGAGTGAGTCCTTTGCAGTTCACTTCAGTAGCAAGACTTCTTCATGACTTGCAGTGGAGCATATTTATGGGTCAAAAAAAAAAGGTTGGGACTTGAGGTCACTCTCTAGAGTTCAATCTCTGAGATTTCTGGCTTAAGTAATAAATGAGACTTCTCCACTTACAATTGTTAACAGAATATATTGACTTTTTTTTCCTAACTATTACCTCGCAGAACTCAGGACTTAGGTTGCTTTTGAATGATATCTATGGTGATAAGAAACTAGTACTAAACCTTGGATTTTCATCCTTTAAAACCATTGACTTGCAGCTGCCATATGAAAAGTGCAATTGATTTCTATTTAGCCATAATGGAATTTATGCCTCGGCTGTATCGACTGGAGTGAGTGATGGGGCTTGTAGTGAATCTCGGTTCTGCAGCTCACTCCATCTTGTGTGAAGCATTGAGGGATCTGAACTCCTTGGAAATGAAACTCCCATGTTTCTCTTCAGTCAATTCACTATTGTTTAGCAGAGTCAGTATGGGATGTTCCTAAGCAGGAGCAAGGAGTGCGTGATCAACCCGAAATCCCCTCTAATGAATGAAATCACACGAGTGGTACTTTCTTGCTGTTGCAGGCAGTGGTGCCTGCTATTGGTGAGCCCGTGGGCAGTGACACGGAGCAGCTAACACCGTGCGAGTCGATGTCAGCTGCCGCTTTCCGCTTCTCCCCGTCGGCACAGGACTGGAGAGCTATGGGCTGGGGCTGCTAGTCTGAGATACATTGCAACACCTCAAGACGTGCAATTGGAAGTGTTCTGGGACTTCCTACTCCTATGAAAAACACATAAAACAATGCCTTATTTCAAAGCATTTTTCCTTCTTTGCTCATTCAACACAGTGCTTTAAAAGAGGTCAAGGGAGTTTCTAGTAACTTCTGTCATGTTAGTGTTGCAGTTTCCATTGCTGGGTTTCATCTGCGTGGCACCAGTGCTTTGCATGTGAGGTGGAACTAAGTTTTGCATTAGTGTGTTTGTGGTTCTGGTTTTAATCTACTAAATTCAAGATTTTTATCACCTCATCTTGAATTTATCTGAAACTATATTGAGCAGCTACCTTACTTTTCCTTTACTTCAGTTAAACTTTGGATGGAAACAATTGCAGAGTAATTTTACCTTTTTTTTTTCTCCTCTGTCCCCCAGTTTTATGTTTTGTAATTTGTGGGATCAAATTATGTATGTGCCTTCATGTATGTGAGTTTTTTCTTTGGGGGCTTTTTTCTTCCTAAATTGGTTTATTTCTTGAGTTTCAGGTTTTTGTTTAAGATATTCTGCTCTGAACAAGTTGCTGGGTTTGGTTGTGGTTGTTTGGATTTTTTTTCAAACTTCTGCTGAAACAAAGTACAGAAATATTTTTTCCTAGTAATATGATTTTTTGTTTGTTTTCTGAGACATTTTTTGTTCATGTTTTGCTTTGTTTCAGTTCAATTTTGTTAATAAATCAGTCAATTTTATCTTTTTGCATTTCTGCATTCAGGAAAAGTCTCAGTCCATGAACTTTAGGTTCCAATTTAATGTTAAAAACCTGCTTCAGTATTCTTTGCCTGTTATATGAGGTAACAACTGTGTGACGTAAGACGTTTAAATTTCTCAGGTGCTTGGATACACTCCCATACAAGCACTTCTCCAGGCAGTGTGTCCAAAGAGGAGCAATGAAGCTAGTTAAGGGTCTACAGCACAAGTCTTCTGAGGAACTGCTGAGAGACCTGGGGTTGTTCAGCCTGGAGAAAAGGAGGCTCAGGGGAGACCATCTCACTCTCAACAACTCCCTGACAGGAGGTTGGAGCCAGGTGGGGTTGGTCTGTTCTTCCAAGGAACAAGCAATAGGATAAGAGGAAAGAGCCTCAAGTTGTGCCAGGGGAGGTTTACATTGGGAATGAGGAAGAATTTCTTCCCCAAGAGGCTTGTGAAGGGCTGTCCCAGGCTGCCCAGGGCAGTGGTGGAGTCCCCATCCCTGGAGGGGTTTCAAAGCCATGGAGATGTGGTGCTGTGGGCCATGTGGTGACCTGACAGTGCTGGGTTAACAGTTGCACTCGATGATCTTAAAGATCTCTTCCAACCTAGATGAATCTGTGATTCTACGATTCTGTGAAGATGCTGCCCCAGGACCACACCGCCTTTTGCAATTTCATCAGGAGAAAGAAGGAAGTTCTCTGTGTTGAACAGTCTCTCTTTGTACACCCATGGCGCACAGGGTCCACTTGTTGCACGGTGAACCCGGTGCCAGATCCGGTCCCGATTACAGCTTCAGATCCCTCCAAGTGCCTGCCTCAGGTCTGCCCATCCTAGGCTTTAATTTTCGAGGAGGTTGACTGGCGGGCAGCTCTGGTTGACGTCAGTGCAATTGCGTTAGCGCTGCTGCAAACCAGGCCCCGTGTCTGCCCCAAGCAGAGCCCGCTTGGAGCGCGGCGGCTCGCGGAGTCGTTTGGCATACATTAGGTTGGGTAAGATGGATTGCTCGGCTCCTCACTAGGACAGATAGATAAGGATAATGGATGGACGGTCAAAGAGCAACCGCGCTTTAGGCGGATGAATAAATCACTTTGATTGTTCATATATAAACAGGAGGGGCTAGCGGGACATGGCTTTCGAAGCGGGGTGTGTCCGATCTGAGCCCTACGATTGTGTTTAAGGATCTAAGACCTGTTTGAAATGGGCTTTGTTAATTGAGGAAACCCCCCTCATAGTGCACCTGCAACAGAACTGGGGTCACTGAGCACCTGGGGCTTAGCTGAGAGCACAGTCCCTCTGGTCCTTTGGGAGCCTTGATCTTCAGATGCCATGTCCCCATGCCACCTTTCCTGGGAAGAAGAGGTGCCCAGAAAAGGGAGAGGGACAGTGTCCTGCTGAAGGAGGCTGGCTGCAAGACCTACCTTCCAGCTGCTTACCTGTCTGCACTGACCAGAGATCACCAGTTATCCTGGGTTGCATCCTGGGAGCAGGAAGGGTCTTCAGGAGGCTTTGCAGTGCATGCAGTGCCCTTAATTTCAAAGGTTGCTCATCTCTGGCATCTCCGGATGGAGATGGGGCAACGGGCGGTACAGGGTCACAGTGAAGGACACATCTCCAACATCTGGAAATGGAGTAGTGAGGTGAAACAGGGCCACTACAGGACATGTCTTCAGCCTGGCATCATCAGGCTGTAGAGCACTGCATTTACTCACAGCAGCCTGAATGCTCAGCAGGATGGCACATGGAGACTTCTTTCTCACCCAAAGTGGTGGACAGTGTGTACCTGATTTTGGCAGTTTTGGCACAGGAGTTGTGGCTGTTCCCACGGGTATCTGATCCTCTCAGGATCCACACTGACAGATCAGGATGATGCTTTTCCCATTCCGTCTAAGAGCAGCCAGGGTCCAGGGTGCAATTCTGTTCCCTTACCAAAAGCTGATGCAACCCATTCCCACCAGCCACCCCGCTTCTTCTCTGTCTGCTCATCACCTTAATTACCCTCTGATCAATCTCAGAAGGAACCAGCAACGTGAGAATGGCAGATGGGGAACAGAGCATGAATATTAATTAGCAACGAATTTCAAGCAGAGGACTTTAATTACATTAAGAGCGCAGGCTCAGAGGCAGTGACTTACTTCCTGCCACAACTCTGTTGACAGGTCATTTGCCACAGTGGTGTCGTTGCTCCTTAATGAATGAATATATACGTTTTGAGTCCTGGCGTATGGGGGGAAATAGGGTCTTGCTTCCAAAAACAAAGCAAAAAGAAGCTGCCGCACCAGTGAGAGGCCTTCGCTCTTTGAGAGGATCTGGGGAAATAAGTATTAGTACAATTACCTGGTAATAATCTGCCCAGCCTGGGAGCCAGGAGCTCTGCTCATGGTGCTGGGAACCTCCAGTGCGTGAGCCAAACCTGACACTTTTGTTATTTGTGGTCTGGTCACTGGGGGGAGACCAAGAACTGCAGCACCTTCCCAGGGGAGTGGGTGGGTGCTGGGGTCCCTGCAGTGTTGGGTGCGTGCCACGTGCCTGGACCACTGCCCACCTCAGATGTAGGCAGCCGAGGATTTGCCTCGCTGAGACATTTCACCAGCTCCCGCCGTGGCCTCATGGTGGGATGGGGATGTGACCTAACCTCCAGGTTGGTGGTGGTGCTTTGGCAGCCTGGCAGGGGAAATCAGTGCTGCAAGGGCAGAGGGTTAGTCAAAAAACCCATCTAGCCAGGACCCCCTCTCAGCCCATGGGCTGCAGTGGGTGGAAAAGCCCCAGGGAGACCTTATAGAGTCCTTCCAGTACTTAAAGGGGGCTACAGAAAAGATTGGGAGGGACCCTTCATCAGGGAGTGTAGGGGTATGACAAGGTGTCATGGATTTGAACTAAAAGAGAGTAGATTTAGGTATTAGGAAGAAATTCTTCACTAGCAGGGTGACGAGACACTAGAACAAGTTGCCCAGAGAAGCTGTGGCTGTCCCATCCCTGGAAGTGTTCAAGGCCAGGTTGGATGGGGCTCTGAGCAACCTGCTCTAGTGGGAGGTGTCCCTGCCCATGGCAGAGGGGTTGGAACGAGTTGATCTTTAAGGTCCCTTCCAACTCAAACCATTCTATGATAAGTGTGCTGCATTGATAAGTCAAACTCCACACCCATTCAGATATGGCTGAGTAACAAAGCATCAAATGAAAGGTGAATTAAAATTTCATATATATATATTCTATAGTTTTTGCTTAGAATTTTGATTAAGAGGTTTAAATTGATTGCATCTTTATTTTTCTGCCGGGAAGCACGTGTACATGTGTAGCCTCATAATTGCACTCGTGTGAGTGTAGAGCATCTAAAATCATGACCCAGAATTTCCCCTAGCCCATGGTACTGACGAAATGTTTGTGCCTCCAATTCAATATACGTTGCCAAGAAAGAAAGATGAAACGACCAGTGGTGTGACAATAGTGACATTCTTCTTCTCCCACAAAGAAGATGAAATAAAACCTTTCTTACAGGTCTTTTAAATTCCTGAAGCTCAAGTAGGTCTTGTCAGGGATGTGTCTCGTGTTCAGGTAGCCCGCCGAATTTTAAATGCAATTTAGAAGATGAAGTTTTCCCCTCTGTTTCATACAAAATCAAACTGAGATAACAGGAGCTGACAGTAGATTTTTACAGGACTTAATAGGCATAAATCTCTCTCTGGGTGGAATTAGCATCTGGCATGAAGAACCCAGCTCGAGGAGAAGATGATGTCAGTGTCGCTAACGGGCATTTTCTCTGACTGTGTTTGGTGGCAAGTCCCAGCAGCTCAAAGCAGAAAGAAGTCAAATTGTCAAAAGTCATTAGTGGTTGTCACTTCATAGTTCTTCACGCTGGTGTTGCCCCTTTGGAATTTCAGTGGAATAATTTTTCTTTATTTAATTATATATATTTTTTTTTTCCCTTTTTCAAGTAAGTAGGACAATCAGATGTTGTACAGACCTGCTGGGATTTAACCCATTCGTAGGTTTTTACTTATGGCTGCAAAGAAATGGTGAATTTAGGAGTTTGAGGTCCAGTTCCATGCTCTGCCAGAACCTTTACTGCTTCTAGTAAGTCCTTTTATACCCAAATCTCTAAGGGTATGTTTTGATGGTTGATATCATCACATCTTCAGGTCTTTTGGGTGTAGCTAGGTAAGCTTTGCTGAAACTTCTTGATTTAGGACGTACCAACTTCAGTACATCAGCCCTTTTAACTCATTGTGTTTTCTGCATTGTTTCACCTCTGTTTTTTCAGGTAATGTCCAAACACTGTTATTAATTGCTAATTAGGAACTTCTTGATTGTTAATTGGGGAAGTCTGACGAAGGAAAAAAGGGAAGCTGATTATGTTGGATGCTGATGTCTAGTAGCATAGGGTTTGTCGTGAGTTGGTTGGTCTAGGGTTGGTGTCTCAACCAGCACCATCCATGTAGGAGTCCATCATCCCTCATCTAGAGCACGAGAGGTTGGCCTAGCCTTGAAGTCTTCTTTCAGCACGTGTGTTTTCCTTACCCCTCCGATGTAGCCATTCTAGCAAAATCCCTCCAAAACCATGTTCACTGGCAAAGATTGCCTTCTGGCCTGGCTTCTTCTCCTCAAGGTCCACCTTGAAGCTGCACCGTGGTAGCACCCTCATGCCACCTCCACCGGGATATCTGCTGCTCCGTCACAATCATTGAAGCAGAAGTCTGAGAGGGGAATTTTGAAATTACATTCCTTTTCTGTTGCTTTCTCTGAGACTTGTTTTTTTGGGAGCTTTCTTTAGATTTTTTATTTTTTTTTTTCCCCCAGATTCTCATACAAAGTGGTGCTGCCAGCCAAGGGTGTTGAAACTGTGGTTCATAGGAAGCTCTTCTAATAGATTAATTTTTTTGCACATAGTCACGCAGAAATAGAAAGGTTTTAGTTTAGATGCTTTGAATTCCTAGCTTTTGAAGGAGATATTAGTAATGCTTTGGTATCCCGATGAGATACCTAATATTTAGCAGGTTTGCAGCTTTTTTTTTGCCAGTTTCTGGTGGCTTTTACTGTGCCCATTTTTGCTGTTTGTGACATTTAAAGCATGTGTTTGAACTCTTCCATCTCCCCTGGCTCATCGTCTCGTTGCTCTTTTTCAGAACCAGTATGTAACTGTTGCAAAATAATTGCACCAAAAGAAATGCAACGTGGGGTTTTTTGGGTTTGTTTGGGGTTTTTTTTGAAAGGTACAGAACCAGTAGGTATTTCCTCCAGAAAAAGAAACAGAGAACCACGAGGTAGCTGCATGTGGTCCGAGGACAAGGGACCAGCTGGTTTTGTGAGCAGCAGAGGGGTCGGGGGATGTGTAAGCATTTGGTTTTATAATTGTGTGTGTGGTATCCCCCATTAGATGCAAAATATGTTAAAGGGGGGGGGGAAAAGCAGCAAAACAAGAATGTAGAAGTCACCTTAAACTTGGCCTGGAGGTGGTTTTTTTACAGTAAATCTTTTGACATTTTTGATGTTCGTGTCATTACAAAGTTGGAGGAAATATTCCCACCTTGGATGACAAGCCACCCCAGAGAGAGCGGTTGTGTCACAGGCCATTAATGTTCATCATGCCGAAGCATAACGTGGCCTTTTTTTTTTCCTTTGTTCATCTCCATCCAGATTTATCTAGGAGGGTTAGAGAGGTGGCCAATGGATATGGCAAGAAGCGAAGTTTCCACCTCGAGGGTTGTCTCTCTCGTGTAGCATCTCAAAACCACTGCTGGCCCAGAAGGCACTTCTACTCAGCGGTTGGCAAGGGGTGCATGCCTTCAGTGTCACTTTGGTTTTAACAGGGGATGTTGGTTTATGGAGCTAGATGAGGCCTGTGTGCTTCGAGGGAGCCTTCTGGGGCAGGACTCGGGGTGGGCTCATGCTGGAGTGCACCCAGCACGCACGGGGACGGCGATGTTGAGATGGTGTCCTCAGGCTTTTGGATGATGGGCAGCTTCCCCGTGGTGCCAGCAGAGATGGTCAGGGTTCCTCAGCTGGAAGAGCACTGCCTTTCACAGCTTATTGTGTTTTGGCTTCCCTGTTTAAGGCTTTTCTTCCTTTGTTTGGCTGTTTAGCATGTGACAAACAGCACAGCAACAACAGGCCAAAAAGGTGACTCCTGATGTCATAGAATCATAGAATTGTCAGGGTTGGAAGGGACCTTAAAGATCATCT
>WUAM01000066.1:835773-847041 GCA_024336885.1 Actenoides hombroni | reverse complement strand
CCCAGGCTGCCCAGGGCAGTGGTGGAGTCCCCATCCCTGGAGGGGTTTCAAAGCCATGGAGATGTGGTGCTGAGGGGTGTGGTTTAGCGGTGACCTGCCAGTGCTGGGTTCATGGTTGGACTCAATGCTCTGAAATGTCTTTTGCAACCTAAATGATTCTGTGATTCCATGATTCTAAGCTTCCTCAATTTTCCTATTTCAATAGGAAATATGAACAGTTTTTAATCCTCCCAAACTCATATAATGATCTCACGTCAAAGCTTCATACCTGTTTTAGATGAGTAACAGGTTTTTGAAGATCTACATACAAATTGAGTAAGAAACATAATTTGAGGTTGACAAACTGTGCAACTGTTAGAGCTTTGATGCCAAGTTTAGAATAAAACCACGTTTCCACAATATTTATAAAAATCTTTTTTCCCTATGCTGAAAATTCTAAGGTAAAAAGTATATTCTTTTCTCTTTTACATTAAGGATTCACTTCGTGTAGTTCGGTTTGTGTAGGAATATTGGTTAAAATTAACCACTCTCTGTAGGATATAATCAAGAAATCGTAGTTTAATTTAAGACCACCTCTGAGAACAAAGTACACAAGAGGCTCTTTCTAGTTGCTTTTTCCAGTCCAAAGTTGTTAAAAATGCATATCTTTCATTAACTGCTGCTGGAGGAGTCACAACTGCTCAGAAGCATTGAAATTCAAACCTGCAGTATCCAAAGATGTTCTGCTTTAAAAATACATGTTTCTGTGGAGCAGTGCTTCTTTGTGACATTCCCTGAAATTACAGTCTGCTCCGGATCCATGAGGCCTCACCACTTGTTGTTCTGTGCTCGTGGCTCCCACATTCTATCAGAATTATTTCTAAGAAATGTGTTGGGATTTCCCTTTTTCAGGTCTGTGATGTACTCTTACAGAATTCCCAGTGGTCTTTTATTGACACTAAGCCCGTTGCTGTGATGACCACTGCGTGTGGGATTTTGCTTTAGTCCATATTTTGAAAAGTTCTTGTTACAGGAGAGTGCCCAGTAGCTTCACTGTATTCAACAGAGAGAAAATAGACATCACTGAGGGAACAACTGCTTCCAATTCATTTGCACTGTATATGTTTTGTTTTAAAAGGTGTTGCTAGAGGAAGAAAGGGAATGTGGCCTATTTGACCCCCAGGAAAGAGTTGGGGAGTAGTTTCAAATGTGTCCTTCCCTGGAGAACCAATGTGGCTTTGGACAGGAAGACCTGATGGTGGTTTTCCATGTGACTGTGGAATAACGATTTGTGCCTGGGCTTGGTCTGTCTCTGCAGTCAGCCTGACAGCCCCAACTGTTAGATAATTGGGAAACCAAAGGCATTAGACCTTGCGTCCTGCGTGCTCAACGTAGTTGTCTTTTGGAAGCAATTAATGAACAAAAGTTACCTCCTAATGAACAGAAATGAGATCACAGCTAAGAGAACTTGGTTCTAACTTTTACCTTCCCATGGATAATACTTAAGATTTTGCACTTGCTTTTGTTGGACTCGATGGTGTTTGAGAGCCATTTCTCTAGCTTCCAGCATTTCAAGTCCCTCCAGCACTCTGGCCTCCCCCAGACTTGGTGTTCACAAGCTTGCTGGAAGTGTGCTCCACCCCATTATCCCGGGCTGTGGAAGATTAAGAAGTGTTGGTTCCACAGCTGATCCCTGAGGATAGGACTGGTACCACCATCTGTTTCAGGGGCTGTGGAATCTGGGACTATGGTCCTACCTGCAGCTGCTGCCCATTGTTAAAGTATTTGGGTTTAACGAGTTCTCTTGGAATTGCTGTTGCCATTCTCTACTGAAGACATCCATAGAAAACTCTAGGTCCCAGGGATCCACCCCACATCCTGGAAGGACGTTTGAGAGGGTGAAAGACTCTACTGGCAAAAAGCTGCATTGATGCCTGAACAGCCTGGGGAACTGTAAAATTCTTCTCAGTGCTCCTGTAGGCTGACTTCACTCACTTTATTCCTTCTGGGTGGCTTTCTGGTGGTTCCCAGGAGCAAATCTAGTGTTATGTTCAACAGCTGCCTCCGTACAAGTTTCTTGGGTTGTCTGCAGTAACAATTTCCTCAGTAATTCTGGCTTCCTAACCACTTGAGAGGACATGTTTGCTTATCTATTGGTTTTATTTGTTAGAATCACAGAATCACAGCACGGTAGGGTTAGGAAAAGACCTCTGGAAATCATCTCTCCAGCCCCTGTGCCTAAACAGGGTCTCCCAGAACAGGTTGCCCAGGACTGTATCCAGGTAGGTGTTGAGTCTCTCCAGAGAAGGAGATTCCCCAGCCTCTCTGGGCAGCCTGTTCCAGGTCACTCTCACCCTCGCAGCAAAGAAGCTTTTTTTTATGTTTAGGTGGAACTTTCTGTGTTCTAGTCTGTGCCATTGTCCTGTCACTGGGCACCACTGGAAAGAGTCTAGCCCCATCCTCCTGACATCTGCTTTGTAGCTGTTGATGAGCACTGATCAGATCCCCTCTGTCTTCTCTCTAGGCTAAAGAGTCCCACGACTCTCAGCCTTTCCTCGTACGAGTCTTTTGAGGTTAGTCTGCTTTATGGTGGAAGCTGCAAGGGGTGAGCTCTACACTGGGTATCCTGACACCGGCCATGAGTCGGGGATGAGGATGCCTTTGTACTCAAGGCTCGCTTGCTGCAGGTAACAGATGATGTGTTCAGTGAGTGAATGCACGTGGGCATGGACTTTAATCTTCAGAGAAAGCCACTTCATAGTAATCAACCCTTTTATTTGCTGCTGCTTGCTTCAGTAGTGGAAGTATTAGAAATACGTGTCGTGTATAGAATGTTACTGAAGGTAAAATATTTTTTGCCACTTAATGACACTCTTTTAATTGACCTTCTAATGAGGTTTTATAAAAGCCTAATGGGGTCTGATTTGTGTTTTGTTGATGCCAGTGGAACTTTGTGGGGTGACTTTGGTGCTCCATATGGAACTCTTAATTCGGAGGTCTGCAGTGGGGAAGGGTAATAGCATTTCAATCACTGTCAGAAGTGAGAGCAGTTAGTCCAACCATCACCTCACAGTAATTACATTGAGGATTGGGTTAATTTTTGATCACTTTCTCATTTACTCTAAGACACATCGTTTTAATGTACACACTGACACATTGAGATGGACCATTTATGAGGGGTGATGGACTCTGCTGCCATTAAGTTTTAATGCGTCATTAATTTTCTAGGCAGATGTAAAACAAGAACTGTGATATTCTGTTATTCATTCCCAAGGTTGACTTAAAAGTCAGTAACCTCTCTTGATTGAGTAGTCATTAAAATAGTCTATACTATACTCATTTTAATCTTCAGAGCATATAAATATTAGGAGTTTTTAAGAAATCAAGCACATTTTGCCCAAGTCTCCAGCTTATTAATTTCTACACTAAAATAATGCATAGACTTCTCTTCAAATGTACCTGAGAGAACCTTTTTGGTTCCTTTATCTCCTTTGAATAAGGTGAAAATCTATCAAAAATGATTGCAGAAAAGTAGAAGTATTTCAGGCACTCAATCTGCAAAGGCTTAAGCATATTCAATATTTAGGTGTCTAAATTATGCCTCTCAGCTGGTAATTTTGGTGGAGGCAAGAAAAACGCAGTGCTTGACCATGTAATAGAGATGATTGTTTATACAGCGGAATGATAATGTCCCCAAAGGTTTAAGATCCAAGGAGGTATAATATCACTGTGCAAAGCTGCTAGTGCTTGTCTTGTTTTGTGGCCCATTCCCTGGCTGTTAGCACAGCTTCTACTCTAGGAGTGCTTGCACAGATGCTCCTGGACAGAGCGTTGACTAGAAAACCCCACACAACTGATTGATTGGAATAGTCAGCATAGGGTTAAATTTCCCTTTGGGAATCTAATCCCTTGAACAGGATTTCCAGGTGTTATCCAAGGGACAATGGGAATCTCCACCTCTAACATCCTTGCCGTGACACTTTCTGCTGGGTTATCTGAGACTCGCCAACCTGTTACTCTGCTGGTGTGTGAGAACAGACTCTAATTAGACAATTTAAAATGAAGTGCATAGTTTTGCCAGTTCTCTTGTCCGCAGCAAAAACTGGAAAGGTTCTCCTGCCTTTCCCCATCTCCTCCCTGCTCCAGGGAGTTCATCCATGTACCACGGTGTGCAGCCAGTGCCTCTCAGCTGCGCTAAGCACAGGAGAAGCTGCCTGGGGCAGTTCCCCAGAACTGCCTCAGATCCCTCACAAGGAGTTCCTATACACATTAATTAATCACTTTGTCAGAAAAAGGGCTTTTTTTTTTCTTTTCTCTGTTTTCATTAAACCATGGGGTAGGTTTTGTGTGATCACAGAAATTTTTGTTAATTTCTCCAGATGGATTTTTTTTCCTTGCTCTGTTTTGTTGTTGTTGCTTGTTTGTTGAAGTTTTTTTAGCATTGTTGGAATAAAATGCTGATTTTTTTGTGTAGTATGAAGTTTGACTGCAAAAAGATGAGCATATGTATATCGCTGTGCTTGCGGTTGCTTCTCCTGGCACGTGTTGTGTAAGGGAAAATAAATACCTGCTCATTTTCTCTTTGCTGTGATGATGGAGGATCCCCTGGATGCCTCCTTGGGTATGTCATTGTGTCTCCTTGATCATGCAGTTGGTAAAAACTCAACTAATTTCCAGTGCTAAGGATGATTATTATGCTAACCCCCAGCAGAGTGAGCAAGCTTGTCCAAGCAACTTCAGGATCGAGAGAGAAAGACAAACGCAGGGCATGTGATGCTGCCAGGCTTCTGAACGTCTTCTCTGTTATGCTTGGAGAAAAGTGGTAGGTACTGGGATGGGCCATCATGGCAGTGCTGCATGCTGAGAAGCAAAGCTTCCTAAACCCTTCCTTTCCTCCCTGTTGGAACTGATTTCTTCAATGTCAATGTGAAGAAGGTGGACAGTAATTTCAGTGGGAGCGGTAGTTGAGCACACAGTACCTACAGAAATGTCCTTTCAGTGAGTAGTGCAAAAGGTGTAGTTCAGCTTTTACAGTTGCAGGAAGCACCCAAGACTCTTTCAGTGTGAAGAGATAGATGTAGAGTACCCTTCTTTAATCTCTCCAGATATTTCATGACAACCAGATTTGTATTTTACAAACACTAATACGACAGAAAAAGGAGTAAAACAGTAGCCCTAAACCAGCATTTTCACAAACTTTGAGATTCTTTCTTATCTCAATCACGTTTACCAATTTTGTGTCTGTTCTTTTCCTCTTCCTAAAATGCACCAGAATAATTTTCTTCTCACAAGTACTGACTGCTGTGCTCTAGCAGTTGAATGTATCTGCACTATTTGGGGTTTATTGTTAGTAATCAGGGTTTTTTCATCTGTGTTATAAAATCTGACTGTGTCCTGTTCTGAAATACATGTGGCTCAGGAGCCAGCGCTGCCCTCAAGTCTTCATTGTATTCTAATAGGAGGTGCACATCACTCCTACACGTGTCCACTAGTCACTCGTGGGCTTGTGTAAGGGATTGTTTCCTATGCAATTACGTGTTAGTAACCATGTATTAACTGGCAATCTTTTCTATAAGCTACTGGAGTGTGAGGAGGAAGGGGGAAGTCTCAGCAGAGGGGGATTCTTATGGGCTGACCACAAAGCTGCATTCCCCATCTCTGCTGCCCTTCCTGGGGAGAGAGGGAGATAGGGGAGCTGCAAATGAAGGAGTGAAGTTGAGCCTGGGAAAAGGGGGTGTGTGGTGAAAAGTGGTGTTTTAATTTTGTTTTATTTCTCATTATCCAAATGTATTTTAGTTGGCGATCAATTAAATTAATTTTCCCCAAGTCAAATCTGTTTTGCCTGTGACTGTAATTGGTAAGCGTTCTTCCTGTCTTTGGATTTTATCACAACCCATGGGCTTTTAAATCTTATTTTCTCCTTTGCCTTGTTGAGGGAGAGCAAAAGAGCAGCTGGGTGAGCATCTGACAGCCAGCTGAGGTCAACCCACCACAGTATAACATCCTTATATGGATATATTGATAAAATATACCAATTCTATATCAATATTGGTATAATATATAATTGAATATATAGTATATATTAAATATAATCCATCAGTACTGATACAGGAAGAAATACTGCTGTGAAATCAGTGTTGCTAGAACATCATGTTTATACCATTGTCAATACAGAAGAAGGTGGGGTATCTCAGTGGAGGAACTAAAGGTGTATCAGAATGATGTTAATGGAATTTATTATGTCATTTTTCTTTGCAATACTGTCACCTTTTTTGAGCATAAAATAGTTCTGAATTACATTAGTTTTGAGATTACTTGAAGGTTACCAGGCTAGGCAGGGAGAATTTACCACAGCCTCCTAAGACTGTGGGCAAAACCTACATGGTTTAGGAGTGCTGTATGGTTCCACTGATTGCAATAGCTTTAGGTTTGACCAGTGATCCCCAGTAGGAGTGACTTCAGTTTCCATGGAAATCTACCTTGTCTTTGCCTCAGAAGAGTATCTGATGAACACATAGTGGACAAAAGTAGCTGCCTATTCATAAATATTTACATGGTTAATTACTGCCTTAAGTAGAACAAATTGGGGATGTTACTCTGTGGTATTTGGAATAGTTGTAGCATAAGGACCTCAGTGGTGATCGTACCGTTTTCTGCGTATAGGCAAACATGTACTTCAAGATGATTCATTCTTTTGACGAGGTTTGGTTATAATGTTGTCGTTTCAATAACCATTGCATTAAGTAAAGACAATGTAACCTGGGTGCATCACAGTCATTCTGAATGAAAACAAGTTGACATTAAAATTTGTAGTACCTCTTCAGAATTAAAACCTCAAAGATTGTTAAGGAGTCCATTAATTAACACATTTAGGGGTTGAACAGATGATCTAATGTGGATTCATTAACGCAGCAGTTTTGTGTGAGTGGGACCCATTTTAGTGAGGGTCCAAATGAACTTGCCATGGCTACTGAGCCTTTCTTGTTGTCTGCTCACCAGGTAAGAGCTTCCATCTACAGGGTGTATAAAAGGTGGCGGTTGAAACTGTGGAGGAAATAACTCCATTTCATTACTGATGAGAAGCCCTAATCGACACTCGTCCCTAAAAGGAATTGAATTGTGTTAGTTTTGACCAATTTGTAGAGAAAGTAACCTCACTGATAAATACAATATGCAAGAAGGAATATGCTTAATACAGAAAGAAAGACATAAAGGAAAAATGCATATATAGGTCAGATAGTCATCAAAGCCATGTACACAATGGCTATTGCTGCTTCCTGTTCAGTTCTGAAGCTCAAGCAATGACTGCTTGCTAACAGGTTACCAGTAAAGTTAAGTTTATGCTCTTAAAATATTTTCAACAGAATAAAAAAATTTTAGAGCTCAGTTTGCGTCCGCTGAAGGTCTTCCAATGAATGTGTTCCTTGTGTAATGACAAAGCCTGTTGCAAATAGGAAAACCACTTCAACAAGATGTCTGTAACACCAGGGTATTACAGCACACTTTATGATTCATGTAGCCTAAATGTGAATATAAATTGATTATTTTCTTTCTTTGTGCTTGACTGGAAATGTGGGTTTTTTCTCTTGAATAGCCTACCAATGAATTTTCAGAGTAAAGAGTCTTTCCATGTCATTAGACTATGCCTTCTTATAAATACATAAATTCTAGCAACTCATAAATATTAGCCTTTCTCGTGGTGTGGAAGGATGTAACTACAACTTCGTGGCTTTTGGAGGTGTGGGATGAGGAAAGGGAGGAAGCAGGAACAAGGACACTATGGTACAAGTTTTTTCAACTTGGCAAGTTCAAACCATACTTCTAGGTTTAAAGAACGTGGGTATTTCATTGCACTTCCAACTCGTGACCATTTTTTTATAATTACAGTCAGTCGAAACCTCACCGGTTTTTCCTTGGTCATGGTTCTGTTAGGGTTATGTATAAAGCCAAATATATTACAGGCATTTTGTAGCCAAACAGAACAACTTGACTTTGGTCTGATTCCAGTTTCTGGCGTTTCAGGAGAAAGCTATCTGTACCATCACTTTGTAGAGGCAGAAGAGATGCTGGGTAGATCAATCCTACCCTAATGCCTTTACCACTGCTAGCTGCAGAGTCATCATTTTCAGGGTGTGGTGATTGAGTTTGTAAGCTATGGTTTCACCAGCAAGACTGTGTACGTACTAAAGAGCATGTACAATAGTTGTAAGCTGCCTCAAGGAAATTCTGTGAATTAGGTTAATGGGAATAATTAGAATTTTGTCTACAGTGACTTCTGAAACAGTAACTGATTTGTGATAGTGGAGAATCAGTGATGTGGCACACACACATACTGGTGTAGATATCACATCCCAGTTGCTGATACGCGTGGCCCTGATGGACAGGCTTTGCAAATCATGAGTAAATACTGAAAGCACTGCTTCACTAATCAGGTAGGGGATCCTTCTGAGGGAGGGCAACCTGTTCTTCTGAGTATGTGGTGAATAAGAGAGATAGAATCATAGAATGGTTTGGGTTGGAAGGGACCTTAAAGGTCATCTCTTTCCAACCCTCCACTCTGATCCTAAACACCTCCAGTGATGGCAGCCTGCTCCAGTGTCTCACCACCCTCAGAGAGAAGGACTTCTTCCTAATTTCCAGTCTAAATCTCTCCTCTTCCAGTTCGAAGACATTACCATTCATCCTATCACTACAAGCCCTTGTAAAAAGTCCCTCCCCAGCTTTCTTGTAGGCTTCCTTGAGACACTGGAAGGTCGCAGTAACGTGTCCCCCAAGCCTTCTCTTCGCCATGCTGAACAACCCCAGCTCTCTCAGCCTGGGCTCACAGCAGTGGGGTTCCAGCCTTCAGATCATTGTTGTGGCTCCCTATGGACCTGCTCCAACAGGTCCATGTCCTCCTTGTGTTGGGGGCTCCAGAACTGGATGCAGTGCTCCAGGTGGGGTGTCACGAGAGGGTAAATTTCTCCTGAGACAGAGATGAATTTAGACACTTCCATATAGTCAGGCAGATTCCAGGATATTTATTGTAGTATGAAATACTTTATAATAAGGACTTCTAAAAGCAGGTAGGGAAATGTTTGTTAGAAATAACATCCATACAGCTGATGTTGCCTTGCATCAGAAAATTGGACTAGATGAGCAGTAGCAGTCTCTTCTAGCTTTGTTTTCTGGGATTGTAATTCTCTGTGATGATCTTGGAAAACAAACCAAAGCAGTGCTGCCTGGCTTGGGAGATCTTGGCTTGGACCAGTGTCAGGTGGCATGTAAACTAACACTCTATAGCCACTTTTATGTGTGTGTTTATGTATCAGAACAGGAAGTATGCTGTATGGCTGCAACCTCTGCAGTGATTCAGGTATCAAAAAGGATGAAAAAAGTTTAAAAAAACTGTCAGAAGTTGCCAGAGGGGCTGTTGAATTTCCTGACTTGGAGATGCTCCGAATTTGAGTGGGCAAAGCCCTGGGCAACCTGCTCTGTGCTGGCCCTGTACAGAGTAGGGATTGGAACAGGTCACTTCCAGAGGCTTTTTCCAACCTTTATCATTCTGTGATGCTGTGATTTGAAAGGGCATAGTAAAGTAGTCCTCACTTTGTTTCATCTTCTTATGTCTGGGTGTGCAGACTCTCTGGTGTTTCAAGGGACAGAGGTAATGCTGCACACAGCTGTGTATTTCCTTTCGAAATCTGACGTACTGAGTCAGGGAACCTTCACTCAGGTATAGAGCATTGTGCTAGTAAATGCCTGCTGACCTTCAAACATTTCAGACAGATCTTTATACTTGTAGGTGTTAACTTAGTCAACGATGATTTTAGTTAAAACCCCATCCACTGACAAATGACTGACTTGCTTGTTGGTTTGTTTCAGCCATGCTAAAATAAGGACATTTGAATGGGGCTAGAAAGACTACAAGCACTTCATTCTAGGGGGCTGGCTCTGCAGAGTCTTTAGAGGGTGTTCTGCACCATGGATGGCACCCAGTCTCTAGAACTGCTTTGTCCTAGGACCAGAGTAACAACTCATTGTAACTGAAGAGATTTTTCTTATAATTTTATACAGGATAAAGGAAAAAACAAGCATGCTTTGTAGTCATATATATCAATAGACACGACGTCTCTTAGTGATACATTGAAAAAATACTCCTAGGAGCAAAAGTGGAGACTAAGTTACAAAATGGGTAAATGTGACCTGTTAAGAGGTGCAGGTGACCTTGTGTAAATGTGAATGTGAGCCTTCTGGTCTGATTTTGAATGGCTTGGCAGGAAAATTAATTTAATCCATCTGTATAGAGAGTGAATAGGAGAAGGTGGTATTTAATGGGTCATTTTAATCTGAAGGTGTAGTTTTGGCTGAGTTGGTGTTGAAATACCATCTCCAAATACATTCTTTACAATGTAAAGGAAAATATGTGGAAAAAAATGAAAATGCTTTAAAGGAACTATAGATAGCATAAAAAAAAGCATTAACAGAAGAGAATCATAAGAGTATGATCTATGCGGCTTAGCTAAAAGACTGAAATGGGACTTGATGAAGGAGTCAAAATCTTTTCAATAACAGGTATTTTTAGAGAGTCTAATTTAGCAGAGAAAGTCACAGTGAAAACCGAAGCTGGAAGATCAGGACAGACAGATTCAAAGGAACTGTGTTGCGGGTTGGGAGAGGAATTAAGAACAATATTTATTTATGAAGGAAACAATCTAACAGGAAGAGCAGTAGAACAGTAGGTATCTTTCATTTCACACTGCCTTCAGAGTGAGTCTTCCAGGAACATATGGTTCACTTGAACACAGAATATTGGACTCAAAGAAATATTAAGTCAAAGTTAATGGTCTGTGGTATAGGGAGAAAATCATTTCTCCCTCCCTCTAGATATTCACACAGAACCATAAGGATTGCACCCATCCCATGCAAGAAGTTGAAAGGGGCTTCAATCTTTCCTATGTTCTGAAATGGGAGTATTTCCTGTTGCAGGAGATCTACAGAAGAGGCTGAAACTACAAATAAATGTCAGGGGAAAGAAATATAATTTTCTACCAAAAAGTGCATGAAGATACAATTTTGCTAGAAAACATTTGGAAATGTTTTACCCTTTTTCCCTCCCTCTCAATACAACATAATGCACCTGGCTACAAGATAGATTCTCTCTGTTGTGCTCACCTGGAACAAACATTTAGGGTTGGTTTGGGTGTTTGTTTTGGTTGGTTTGTTTGTTGTGGGTTTTGTTTGGGTTGTGGGGTTTTTTGTTTGTTTGTTTTTTTGTTGGTTGGTTTTCTGATTGATTTTGTTTGGGTT